>CM053786.1:383612259-383657259 GCA_028749045.1 Cupressus sempervirens
TGGCAACAGAAAACATGATACTGAATAGTGCGAAAGGATTAAGTATGACTTCACCTTAGTCTTGTACATGCAAACCTCCTCGATCATTAAAGTAGCCCAGTGCCACTACAATTCTTCATTAAGACCTTCATAAACTTGGACACCATACCACCACATAGCACTCAATAGATGCTTGGTTAATACTTACTTGAATCACTCAACAAGATCAGATATCTTGGTGATTAGTATATCCATGAGCACTTAGTAAGGACTATGATTGAGTAGCTCAGCATGAGCCTCTCCCTTCTTAACTCAAAAAATACCTAGTTGGAAGTTGGTCAACCCCCTACCACTTAATTCCTAGGGGGAACTCAATAATCACTAATCTAAATAACTCAGTAAGCCTTGAGTAACTCAGTCAATATTAAACCTAAGCTTGCGTAGTAAACACTAAGCCAAGGGTGACTCAGTCAATACTGAACCTGAACTTACTAAACTTGGTCAATACTAACCTTAGTAGACACTAAGCCAAGGGTAACTCGGTCAATACTAAACTCAATACTGAACCCAAACTTACTAAACTTGGTAAACACTAAGCCAAGGGTAACTTGATCAACACTAAACCTGAGCTTACATAGTGAACACTATGCTCATGTAGTTTGGTAAAAGCTTCCCCCTTAAAAATTGGAGCTTGACTATGCTTGGGAATTTCACCATTTAATACAAATGGGAAAGATAACCAATTACTACTTGCAATCCACATAATTATTAGCCATCAATTTTTGCAAATTTTATAACGCTCCATGAATGCAGAAGGTTTTAATGTAAAAGTTGTAATCACATTACAACCTAAGTTGGAAAGATAATTGACCATTCTATTACCCTCTTTGTATGTGTGTGATATTGTGACCTCCTAAAACTGATCAATAATATTCCAAATTTTTTGGAGCACATATTTGAGTTTCCAAGATGTCAATTTTCTCTTAATATAAGATGAAATTATAACTTGAGAGTCACCTTCAATTTGCACATGATGAAAATTCCCTTTCTTTGCAAGAATTAATCTCAAGAGCAATGACTGAGCCTTAGCCATATTTTTAGTTCCTATAGGTAGGGGTGCTATTGTAATTGCCAAGAATTTACCAATGCAATCTCTAATGCATGCTCCCAAGCTCAATTTTCCTAGGTTACCTCTAGATGCTCCATCAAGGTTGAGTTTGATAAATCTAGGCATATGGGGTTGCCATTTGATTGTAGATCTATCTGTGGGAGTTTGTAGCTTTAAATAAGTGCGAAATCCTAATGGTATGAAAATTTATTTCCATTCTTGAATGATACATATTTTCTAAAAATCCTCTTATTTCTTTCCCACTAGATTGCCCAAACTGCTAATGCGGGTGTACATTTCTAGATTCCTACAAAAAGGGCATTAGGGTAAAGAATTGGCCATGCCTGAAAGATGTCCCAGATGTTATTTTGTAGTGGAGTATAATAATTTAATTTTTTTAAGATAAACATCCATCATTGGTATGCAAATTGACAATTTACAAACAAGTGGTCAATTGATTCATCCTCCTCACCACATAAAACACATTTGAAAGGAGAAGCAATACTTAGCCTAGCCAACCAATCACTTGTTAGAATTTTGTGCTTGATTGCTAGCCATGCAAAGCACCCAACCTTGCATAGCACTACATTATTCTAGCAGAACATGAAGGCTCAAGAAGGAGATTTTTTCGACTCAACTTGCTGGAGAAGTTTGTAACCTTCCTTTATTGAATAGTTTCCATTTTTAGCCAGAATCCCTAGTAATTGATCCTCAACCTTTGACACAAAAGCATGTCTATCTAATAATATAGATTGAAGCTATTTTTTGCATTAAGGATCTAAAGGGAGTTGGTTTGATTTGGATCTTTCCATATTACTTTCCTTGAAAAAACATAAATTGCATCCATAACCTGAATAACAAGGTTGCCCCATTTTGCTTCTGTAATTGAGATAGTTTTTTCTATATTTGGCATTTTATTTAAGGGAAGATGTCCATTTCATGAATCACCTCAAAAGTTGATCTTGTCCTCACAATTTAATTCCCAAGAAATGTACTTAAGAACAATGTCTCTGGATGTAATCATGAAATCCCAAATAACTGATTCCTTAGGAAGATCCAAGATAGAGAATATTTTGTGTGGTTCATTGTTATCTAGATATTTCTATTGCATTAGTGATTTAGTGTACATATGCCAAGCCATCTTACCACCAAACGCTTTATTCCTTGTTGCCAAATCATGAATTCTAACTCCTCCTAAAGCAAGAGTATGTGCCCATTTGATTTCGAAGGGAAACATCACTTACTGAAAATAAAAAATAGAAGAGAGTCTAGTTTTATGTCATAATTAGGGCTAAGGTTGTGTTGAGGATTTGGCTATGATTATTTAGGATTGGGATTTTAGTTAATGTTAGGATTAGAGTTGGGCTTAAGATTAGAGTTACATGAATCTAGGGTTTAGAGTTAAAATTATGGTTTTAAGGTAAGGGAGCACATTATACTTTTTTTTATGTTTAGTGTTTAGATTTTTATTGTATAGTTATAGTTAGGTTGAGGTTAGACTTGGGAATATAGTTAATTTTATGGTTGACCTTATGATTTTAAATTGGGCTAGGCTTAGGATAATGGTTTATGTCTATGTCACTATTAGTATTGAGATTTTGTCCCTTGTTTACCATTATGGTTTAATATTTGTGATAGGGTTTGATAAGGTTAAGGTTTATGGTGCACCCAATTGTACCCTAAGGTATGATTGCTAGTCTTATCACCAATTACATTAATTCTACCTTTGAGTAAAACTTTCATGTTAGATAGTTAGTATATATTTAAGCTAAAAAGAAAATTTTCATTGTTATGTTACATGTAAAATATAGACAATAAAATCAACTTATGACATTAGCAAAACCTAAAAAAATCTAAAGGTTCACGGATCTATATTGTCTTACCAAGTCCTAGGGGCCCATTCGAGGTAATAGAGGAAAATTTTAAGTTTAATATATTGAATATGAACCAAGTTGTTGTTGTGATATACATATATACATGTACATTTGAGATCATTTGATATTAAGGTAAATTACTTAAATTATCTATTATTTGATATATTAAATTTAGAATTCATTTAATATATAAAGATTGATTATTTTATTTTTAAAATTAAAATAAATTCTAACTTGATTTTTTCATATAATCTTATTAATTCATATATGTGAACATATTTGAATAATTGAGATACTACAACACTTACCAATTTATAAATTTAATACATCTACATAAAATATTAAACTTACAATCAATTCAAACATACATACATTACCTTAAACTACAAGATTAGGGTCATATGGTTAAGTTCTAGACATAACATTTTAGGGTATGAGTTCATAAAACTTGGTTAGGTTTAGTGTTAGGGTATGGATATGGGTAGCTAATATCATGGTCTACATTTATGTTTAGAATTTAGTGTCTATATGGTAGGGCTAGGAATATAAGGTTTGAAACTTTACTTATTAGCCAGAGCTAAGCATTTAAGGTTTAGAGTTAGATGTAGGATTGAAGTAAGGGTTTCAAATTATGTGCATTATGTAGGGTTCAGTTAGGATGTACATAAATTAAGGTCCATGTTACTATGGCTCTAGTTAAAATTGGATTACATGGTTGGCATTCAAATTAGGATTATTGTTAAATTCTATGGATTATAGTTACCTAAGATTTGAATTATATAGTTGAATTAGGCATACAAATAGGGTAATAAGTTAATATATTAGAGTTAGAAAAATAAATTTCATAAACATGTATTTAATATGTACAAAAAACTAATTCAAAATTACTATTTAGTTGAAATAAATCTAAAATATCAATGTAAATATATGTTTAAACAATCTAAACATCTAATGCATCTATCTAATCATCCATTACTTTAACTTTAATTATGTGTCATAAATTAAATACATGAAAGCATCTAAAATAATAATTTTTAAATGAACATCTACAAAAATGAATTTAAGTGAACATCTAACTATCAAAAAAGATGACATTTTAATTTGGGGAGATTTTATATTAACAATAATCTAAATATAAAACTATTAACAATGGAAATCTAGAATTTTACATATACAAAACTATTAAACATGAAAAAAGTAATAAATTGATAGAATTATAAAGTCAAAAACTAAAAGTAATGAAATAAAATAATATAAAACAAAGTAAATACCTAGTAGAGTGAAAATTAATAGGTGGGGGTTAGTAGAAAATAAAAAATGGTCTCCTATTTCTAAGCATAAATCGAGCTCCTGTTTAGTAATGAGCATGAAAATGACAACAACAAATGTGTTATATATTTTTTGAAAATTGGGTACCTAATTTTTAAATTATTGTTTAGGTACCTGATTTGTATTCAAAAATTGGATGCCTAATTTTTGGATACGGATCGAGCACCCAAACCATAATGGGTACTTGATTTGAACAAATTGGGTACCCATTTCTAAAGAGGTCTCATTTCATGAAATTGCAACCCAACTTCTTACACATACCCACTAGTTTAACTTGGAAGGACCTCTTATGACATAGTTCACTTAATCTGTCAATTTTGTAAAAAACTTCTTTAGAAAGCTCATGAGGAGTAGGTTTCAGATCTGTAAGCTCTAACTAATACCCTATAAATAAACATAGGTTTATATGGTTGGGTTGGATGAGGGATTTACTTGTTCAAGCCCTAGATTAAGAAATTAATCATATATTTAAATATTATTGATAAATAAAATACTCCCATACCTAAACAATATCAAAATGAAAGATACAATTACCTTTGAAGATGCAATTAACTTTGATATGTGATCAAGTATGTAAGTGTAATAGACTTGACTCAAAGAAATCGAAGAGGAAATGAAATAATCCAAAACCTCATGTATGGAAATATTTGTGGCATTCCATGGATAAATAATAGAATATCTTGAATGGTTTGGAATGATGTATCTTTTCCATAGAGCAAAACTGCACTACTACCTTGAAGGAAGAATCTTGATGTAAGAAGGAGATGCTTAGACTTGAATGCTTGAAGATGCTTTCTTGAAGAATGCCATAATTAATTTCTTGTAGAGATGAGATAAATTGATAATGATATATGGAAATAAATCCACTAGTAATTCTTTTATACTAGTTTTTGGATAGGAAATAAAATTAGGCCAATGGGGGAGTTAATTAAACTGATTGGTATACTTGAAGACTTTTGGGCCTTGAACCCCACAACCACTAGGGACTAGGTCAACCTAATCCTAAAGTACAAGATAGGAAGGGCTTAAAAAGGTTCAGAGAGATGTGTAGGTGAAACTAAAAGGATGACATAATGATCAAGAGATATGTTCAAAAGGATAGAAAAGTGACACCTAGAAGACCATGTTGAAAAGTGAGAGGTGATGAAGAAGAGTGAAATGAAAGAGGAGGGGAGGAAAAGAAAACAAAAGAATGATAAGTAGGTATAAAAGGAATCAAAATGAGGTGCATATATTTTAAGATGGTACATTTTTGTCATCCTTTTTGTAATTGAGACCTCTCGATCAGATTTTGAGGTCTTTTGGTGAAATCAAGTTTCCCCAACCAACTTGATACCAATATTTTCCTTCAAATTTAAATCAAGAATTTATCTCAATAGTTAAGTAAGAATTTATACAAATTCATACCAACCTTATTAAGATTGGGATTCAAAATATGTGTGATGTATTTGAGCAACCTACTTCTCATCATTTTAGTATCAAAGAATTCATAACTATAACCAAGCATTCATGATAGAATACACACATTATCTAATGCATCCTAAAGAAGAGTTCAAGAATCCAAGAAATATTTTCAAAGTAATTTTCTTCATTATAGAAATACAATTCTCTCCTTCATTAAAGGTCAAGTAGAGGAGACCTTAATCATGTAAGAAGAACCTTCTTTAAACTACATGAATATCAATGCAAATTGATCCATTATCAAGGAAAGTGAAACCAATCATAACAACATTGAAATTTTGAGAAGTATTTTGATATTTATGCATATTTTATAGACATTCTTGATTTTTTTAAACAATTTAATAAATTGTAACAATATTCAAGCATCTCCCAAATTTATTTGTGAAGGTATACACATTTGATTTTTATATATAGCCTCTACTTTATAATAGCTCACTTTTGATAAGTATTTATTTCATTTCAATTTCAATGTTGGTTCCTCAATTAAGTTTTTACTAAAGAAAACCCCTTAATACCCAAACAATTCTCTCATTTCTATGTGGAGGAACAAGAGGAAATGATTTTGTGACTGGATCTAGGAAATACAGATCCTAGGCTATAAGTTGAGACTGAAGGAAGACAAGAACACTAGAATAGAGTTGCCATTTATGAATATTTCTTAAATCAAGTCAACCAAGTTGATTTGATACATCCATCATATCTCTAAATTGAATTTATAGGTTGTAACTATCTTTGGGTTACATTTACAATATCTTTGGGTTACATTTATAATAGTAGAATCTAGGCATGTCTAATTTATTTTATTTTGTGTTTGAAGAAAGTCAATTTCCTTCATTTATTTTTTCATATATCTTACATCCATCATTCCTTTTTTTCATTTTTCATATCCATCATCTTCTACATAAGTAAGAGATCATTGCACCCATTTAGTTATTGGGCCTCCTTGAGCCAAATAGGCCCTAATCTAAATGTAAGTAAGGAAGTAAGATCATCCATCATATCCCACCTCATCATCCTCATATTTAGTTATAATGTTACAATTCCATTGTGGTTATGATAAAAAATAGAGAAACATACATTCCTGGAGGAAAAAAAAGGTTTCTTAAAATAAAAGAGAAATGTAAATAATTTATTTTTAAAATTTAGACATGTTTGCACCATGAGAATTTTTTAAGACTTATGTATCCTTCTAATATCCACATTAAAATGATTTACAAATAAGTTGAAATATCAAAAAAGATTTGAACAATTTCTTAAAAATCATATCTATCAATTTATCTACACCTATTTCTCTTAAATGCATAGAAAATCAGTAGAAACCTTCTAAAATTATTTAGAATATTATTGGTATCCAAACAGAGGTATACACAAAATAGTCAATAAACTCATATCTAGAAAACAAGCAAAAATGTTTCCAACTTAACAAATAAATAAGAACCCTGCTAACTTTTTGAAACACAAATGAAACCTCTGAATGTGGTTACTCTTAGCTTCTTAGCCAAAGATCACATAGGAACCATGATCATGCCACCTAAAAAATCTTTGTAAAACAACAAACCCAAAGCTCTCAAGGTTAAAATAACATAAATACTAGTTTGGAATATTTTTATCTTGTATAAAAGTTGGAATAAAAATTCCTAGAGGATAAATTTAATATTGATTAAATAATTTTTCAAATATTGCCTCTAAAAATAGGTCTACAAAGAGTTTCAATAACTCTTGAACCTTGGATAAAGATAATCTACAAGTACTCATATAAATGCTTGTAATAAGCATGTCATTATCATCATAGGTATAAATTTCTTTTTAGTGGGCTTCACTAATATAATAATGAATTTAATTAGTTTATAAGCTATTATATGAGAAACTTTGGTGGGAGTGCATGATGTCTCATACAAGTTTTAAAGCTTTCTAGTGTCAAAAAATTAGTTGTTCATCCACAATCACTAACCATGTCAACGAAGTTTGGGCTAAAATCTAATTAGAGCACCATTTTGCCAAGTGGTACATAGGGGACATGTTCTACAATCAACATCTTTTTTAATGTGACAACCATCTATGGTGCATGAAGTTCAATCTAGCTAGAATAGATCATGTTCAGGTCATGCTAAGAAACCCCTTATCTACTTTTTTAAATTATAAATTATAATAATTCTCAAAATTCTTATCTATAGTGTTGGTCTTAGATTAGTTTTGACAATTCAGTGTCAACACACTTAACCATTTTCAAGTTGATGCTGAGTACACTATACATGCTAAGCTACAGTATTTGTCAAGCCAAAAATCCAATAGGTGTCGAGTAAACTTTAGGTGCCGAGCAAGTATCAAGTGCCAAGTGATAATTGATGCCAAGTCACTATAGGTGCCAAGGAAAGAATAGGTGCCGAGCAAAGAATATATGTTGAGCAAGACAGAGTTACTGTAGGAGCTAAGCAATACAAAAATCCTATATGTGTTGAGCATTAGCAATTAGTACATGTCGAGTAACACAAAAATAGCATATGATTTTGTGCCTTCACAAACTTAGATGTAAACCATTTTTGAGCCAACTCAAGATAAATCTCAAAGGATCTTAAAGATAAGATCAAATATTTTACATTCCCTATGCAATCAGCATGCAACCAATCAAAAAATGGAGAAGGCATGCAACCAATAGGAAAAGTGTAAAGATTTTAGCAAGAAAAGATGAATGAATATCAATCATGGATTCATACCTAACCCTAAGTCTTCGAAGCCTTTATAAGAAGGTCGATACCCCATAATTCAAAGATTTTGAGAGTGAATTGCATGGAATGTTAGCAAGGGTGTAAAGACTTAGAAGTTGAACAGAATTGCAAAATTTAGTTGATTAGAACATAGCATCAGGATTTCACATAGAGATCAGATCAGGAAGGATCAGTACAGAGTGAGCAGAACAAGGGTCTGGAATTAGCAATTGAAGGTTGTAAGTCATTAGTTCAACACTTTCTAATACTCTCAAGCCATTGTATTAGGAATGAAAATCCTATAGAGATAGGTTGGTTTAATAGACATGTTGTTAGCCTTTAACAAGGTGATAAATCCTTTAATAGAGTAACATTCCAAGTGAGTGTTTGTAAATCCTTTGACCAGGTTACTTTTAATAGGGTGTAAAGCCTCTAATAGGGTAGGCCTCTCATAGGGTAGACCATTGGAAGTGGTCAAACTTTGTAACCTTAACTAGTTATATATTGTTGCAGTGATAAGTTGTGGGTGTCATCCCCATCCTAGTTTTACCTTCTCATTTTGCAGGGTTTTTGGATGACCAAAATCTTGTGTTATGTGTTTTTCATGAATGTCTTTACTTTATGCTTCTTTGATGTGTTTACATGCATGTAATTAATTTTAGTTAAAAAAATTTATGGTTAAAGTGTGTTACTTTTGATTCACAAACCCCCCCCCCCCCCAACTCAAAAGTAAACTTCCTATTTGTAAATTCCAACATGTAGTTATACTCACTTGAGCTGTCTCTTAGGATAAACATTTCAATTTGCTAAGTCAATATGTAAAGTTATCAGAATTAAATTCAAATAATTATTATGGAAGTACTTTTACAATAGAAATATCTATCTAGGAGCTAATAATTCATCTACACAAGTTCTTAAGTTTAACAAATGAAAAATCTAGGTTGTGGGCAAGACGAAGAAAAGAGAATGGAGACCACATAAGTTTCGTAGCTTGCATCTAGCAAGGCATCATGCGTAGAAAATTTGTTCCTATCAAGATCAATGGTTGATGAGAGATTAAAATGGAAAATAAAAGAATGAATACATTAAAAATGACAATTAATTAAAAGAAAATATCAAAAAAAGAGTACAAATGAAAGAAAAGTCTATTTACCCCTAGTGGACTTAAAGTGGTAATGACAAGCTGACAAACATCTTTTGGTCTTTTATAGAAAATATTTATCTACTAATTGTAGATAGAAATTGTAGCATGCAATAAATGTTGGATTAAATTCATAAAAGGTTTAGCTACTAGCTGCTCATCCACAACTAGGTATGTACAACATTTTGAATTCAAAAATATTATGTTCTAAAATAGACTTAGACAATACTAATAGATAATTGTATGAAGTGAAAAAAGTATGACTTTTGATGGTTAGTTTGTGATAGTTAAAAATTGGTTATCTATTATAATTTTCTAATTGTTCTTTCCTTTAGTGTGGACTTTTTTTTTTAATATTAGCTATGAACTATGAGTATTCAATACATTCAGCCTCTACATCATTAATATAAGTCGTAGCAAAATAGAGAACCCTAAAATAAAATAGAACACCTCTAAAAATCTCTTTGTAATTTTGTGTTTTGTGTATATGAGAAAATTCATATAGATTCTAAGAAATTTAATATTTTTTAACATGTTAAGCCACTGCTCATCTCATTATATCAAGAATTATTCCTCATTTCAAATGAAATAAATAGAAAGATGGGAAGCCATATTATGGACAAACAAAGTTATATTTGTATTACAATCTAATTTAGATACTGACTAGTAACCATAAATGAGTGGAGGTGAATGTAGTTCACAACTCTAATGCCATGAGAAATGATATGATCTCTTATTTTGATAAAAAAAAAATTCTAAGGAAATTTCCCTCGCAAAACTTTAACATCTTTAGCATGATATTGTATATCTTCCCCTTTTTGAGATTAAACTAGTTTCTATCAAATAACTATAAGCTAAAAAAATGGATCACTAAATAAATTGACAACACAAAGAAAACACATAGGCCACTGAAGGAGGTGAAAGTGGACACCACGCATAGGAATGTTGATCATTTTAGTTATTATCCATAAAAACCCCAACTAGTTATTGTATACACCCTAAAATGGTCGCCTAGACTATGGGCCCCCATTATTCAATTTATCAATTTATCAAATTTCTTGAATCAATGGTTTGCAATATTTTATTAAATCAATTCATGTAACGCCCCGCCAAGAGATCCAAAAGAATTAACCTAAAGTTTTACTAAGTTTGCTAAACATTTTTTTTTTTTTTTTTAAAGTAAGAATGTATAACATACACATCAAATACATAGTAGCGGAAGCAATAACATGTAATCATCAACAATCATACATAACAGGTTACATTCCTTAAGGATCCCAAGATGTTGAGTCACTTTTAAATTTAATTAATTCTAAGTCTAACAACTACCACATACATATGAAAGAATAATTAGAAAGTCCAATGTCCATAATATACATTTGTTCCAAATGCCTCTTGGCAAATTAATTCAGAATGCTCAATCATCCACTGTATATGTCACAGGGTATGAAAGTCTTAAAAGAATATACATATGTAAAGATAAATTTACATCATCCTCAAATCCATGATACAAAGTACAATAAAATAAATGAAACCAATAACATACCTGATACATCCATACATCCATAATGATAAAACATCTATCATAAAATCTAACCATCCATCATAATATTCCAAGAACATAGTGAAGGTAAATGCCAACCAAGAAAGCTCTAGCCATGGTGACCACGGACGGATCTCAATGGTAAGAGTAAAAAGCACTGCCACCTGACCACGTGGAACCTAAATGGTCCACTCCCACCACACTGAGGAGCTAGTCTCAAGTCCCAAACAAGATATCAAAACACAAAACATAAGTACTCTCTAAGTCTGGGAAATCCTAAAAGAATACTAAGTCAAAGGTTCCAACATAGATAGACATCTAGACCCAGAGGCACCACAAAGACACATAGGAAACCTGCTATGCAAGCGAGAAAGTGTCATCGCAAAAGTCACGTCAGAAGTTACCCAAGAAATCCCTTAGGAATCTCGGGTCCCCTGTGATCCTGCAGCCACTAATATCCTCTCGTACTGACGAGGCATACTACGGAATGCAAGGTCGTAACCAAGCGTTCTCTCTACCCCATCCTAGCCTGTACTAGCACTCAAGGCATGGGAGAGAACATACAATTATCTTATTAGGTTAATTTAAGTCATTATTTAGGTGAGATGTTTTCACTTATTAAAACAACTTACAATGGGTTACTCCAGGCAGCCTCTTAGGGCCCCGATCCCCATTGCAAGCCACTTCCCGACACTAGGCTCATGAAATCACAATCAAAGAATCATAATAAAATCACCTCAGTCCTATACAAATGACTGGAAAAACATCATAAAAGATAAGCCACAATAATCACATCAGTTCTCCATGAGCAACTGATAAGCATCAAATAATAATCATGATGACCATAACAGTTCTTTATCAGCAACTGAAGGCATCCATGATAAATCACAATATCCAAAGGTTCTCCAACAAGTAACTAGAAAGTATCCCAATAATAAATCACAATACTGATCGAAGACTCCAAAATGGTCAAGTCAAAACATGTCACAACATGACATCATCAAGAGCAAACCATCCAAAACATCTCAGTCCTCTCAAAGCGACTGGAAGGCAAATCAAATATAACTGATCAAGACTCAAAAATGGTTAAGTCAGGTAACTCAAATACATACACCATCAGCTTCTCACAAGGAAACTGGAAAATAACAAACAGTAAATACAATATGTCATAGAGCATACTAATCACATTACCATGGTTGAGTTAAGAAAGATCGAGAACAAATCATCATAACGTCACAATCTCATAACCCCTGAGCCTCTGGTAACAACCTAAACTAGTCAATACTAGAACAAACCCCAAAACCTCAAAACATAGAAAACAAAATAATCTCATAGAAAAAAATAGAGTCATCACACAGTTGGGTCTAAACGATAATATATTGTTGAGTTAAGGTAAGGTTTCCATTTCCAGTTGAAGGTATGTTTTAAATAGATAGAACCCATAGTTGACCTTTACAAATTATCCTGTTCCTATATCCAAATGAAATACATAATTATCCCGAATTGAATTCAAGTTAATGTCCTAAAACAATCTAAGGGTAATAATTAAATTATTAATAATACTTGTTGATCTTTAATTATAGTAATCTATGCTTTCATTAAAATTAGTATTATAATATTAAGCTTGTTTTAAACAAATTCTTGATTTAATTAATCTTAATTAAATCAAACTTTAATAAAATAAATTAATAATACATAAAAGAAACATATTACATTTATTAATTATTTATTTATTTATAAAATTATTAATAAATAATAATATAATTTTAGTATAATTTTAATATAATTTAAAATTTAGTATAGTTTAAATTAGATAATAATTATATTAATTAAATCAATTTTTAAATCGTTTAAAAAAAATAAAATAAAAATAAATCACAAATAATAACAAAAGGCGTGTTTAAAGGCCCGTCGACCTGCCACTAACTGTGGCCATCGTAGCTCTTTGCTGCTGTCGCAACAGAGTACACTATGACAGTAGTCGTACCTGCTGCGCCAGCAACAGAGTACGCTGCGATAAAGGCAAGCATATAGGGTTGGGGGTGCGTGGGATATTCCCCACCCCCACCCATATTTTATTTAATTTTCTTTTTTAATAACCATTCAAATTGATTTTAATTTTATAATAATTGTTTTTAAACAATCCTCTTCCTTCTCATAAGCACATTATATATATATATATATGATTACCATTTTAATCTGATAGAAAAGATAAATTGAACCATTCAAATTTTCAATGTAAAATTTTCATTTTAATTTAAAATTCAACCCTTCTCCGATTAAATCTCGATTTCTTTAGTCTAACAAACGAGGATTCTTAATTAGTTTTTTTTTTTTTTTTTTTAAATCTAGATTCATAGATGGAATCGAATAGCAAAAGATCCAGAATGAATAATTCACACATTCGAGAAGACAAGTTCTTACAATCACGAAGTAGACAGAACATATTAAATTTCATAAATCATTTAGGGGTCAAATACCAGACCCTACCTGAACCTAATGCTAATACGTAATTCCCAAAACTATAAGAGGACTCGCTTCTCTTCAATAACTTTCTCTGATAATCTTTCCTATCATTTTCTTCTGAATTTGCTTCTCCAAAATTCCTATCTCCGAAATTCACGGTCCCTCAAAAATGAACCCCAAAGTTTTGATAAGGAGTTTTCTCCTCAAATCGGGGCACTAATCGTGCGTTCACTCGAGAGGACTCTTTGCTCAACTGAGTTAACTCTAAAATTAACTTGTATTCATCTTTGCTTTTCTTTTTAATGCACATTAAAAGAATTATTAAATAACTTGATTTAATATTCCAATAGACTTTTATTTTAATCTTTATTACTTTTAATCCCATGCACACTTTATGAAATTAAAATAACATTATTATTTCTATTATTTTATCTTTTAATTTATTTCTTTTATTTTCAACTCAAGCTCACATCATGCGATTTAGAAACTTTAATAATTAATATCTTTCAACTTTTAATTTATTTTAGAAAATTAATTGATAAAATATTTAATTAATTTAAATAACAATAATATTTAGCATTTATTTAAAAATGAACTCTAAATATATTATTATTAAATTAAATAAATATTATCATGTCCTAAATTATCCTTAAACTTTTATCTCCAAATTCTAATTCTTTAATTTAATTAATTTCTTAATTAATTAAATATTTAAAGATATCATATTAATTCTTCATTAAATTAAATCATTAATTAATCTTTTTAATTAGACTTAATTAATAGAAAATACATCAAGGACTCATAAAGCAACATACAAAAACCCATCATAGAAAAACACATACTAAATCAAACAAAAGGGTTATAATCACGAAATTACATCATTTGATGCATTCAGAGGGTACTTAACTCAAATACTTGTCCTAATTATCAATTAGGACAATTGGCTAAAGGGTTTAGGATTTGGACTTAAGAGTTTATCTCCTCTCTTATCATTGAGATAATGCAATAGGGTACGCTCATCCTGGCAATTCAGGGAAGTCAATACCCGGTACCTACAACATGCATAAAATCCACGCATGTACAAACACAGTATTCTAAGCTAAATAGACAATGGCAGGAAGTGGTGCATCATGTAGATCCGACTAGCAGGTGACTACGACTCCCTTCCTTAACCACATCAGAAACACCATACATACAGAAAACAAACATGCACACCATACACATGCAGTATGGGCTAAGTATCTATAAGAAAGCACATGTGATAATAAACCATCTAACTAATCATCATCGATAATTGAAAACATTGAATAATCATCATACATGCATGAAATATAGAGTACCAAGTAATCTCATCATATAATAAACTGAGTGTAAAACAACATCTAATAATCTCTAAAATAATAATACTAATTATCAAACATAAAATTGGCGTAAAAGAGTTTGGCAAGGATGACTGAAATGCGACTTAGGGGCAGGCACTACAATTCAAATCAATTTCCTCGATCAAATTTGATTATTTTATTTCTAAGGTTGATCATTTTATCCTAAGTCTTATTTAATTAAAAGAAAATCTCCTCTTTTAATTAAATAAAATAAGTCCCCATTTAATTAAAAGGAAACCTCTCTTTTAATTAAATAATTCATTCGCATTTAATTAATTAAGAGAAAAATCCCTCTTTTAATTTAATTAAATATCTCCTATTTAATTAAAAGAACTTGCTTCCTTTTAATTAAATAAAAATCCCACTTAAATATCTCTTGTTGATGAAAGGGAAATAAAATAAATTCTTTTATTTAATTTTTACACTGAAATGCACATATTTCTAAGTGAGACTTATCTTTTCACTTTCTTCTCAACCACTCCTCTTTTCTCATTGGTGGAATTTCATCTCACATGGATCAAACTCTATTATCCCATATTGGTTGTGAGAAGCCTCTCACCTCCATAATTTCCTTTATAAGGGAGAGCCCTCTCCTCATTTTAGACACGGATGATGTTATTGTTATACTGTAGGTTTGGAGAGCAATTTTTGAAAAAGGAGTTTTTGAATGCTAAAGCTTTTTATGGAGAACTTCTATCTTCTTGTCTCATTCTCTCTTGCACCCATGCCTTTTATCATGGGCTTTTATCATTGCATTTGCATGTTAGTTTAGAGTCATATTTTCTTTCATAAGATTAGATCTTGCTTTCATAGATTAGATTTTGCATTGTTCTTGCATTGTTATCATATAGATTAGTTTTCATCTCCATTTGTATGCATTTTGGATCTTTGAATCTCTCATTTCATGGTGTACTTGCATGGGCATGAACTAGGTCAAACTGAGGGCCTCCATTGCAAAACCCTTGCACTCCATGACTAGAGAGCTATGAGTCGCCATTTGAGACCTCATTCTTGAGTAATCTTGAATATAATGATTCATAGAAGTGTTCTCACATTTTAGGCATACATTTTTGGTGCCCACCGTGGGGCAACCACCTTTGCTTACTGGTTTTTGTGCAGATCTGTTTGTAGACTCAAAGAAACCCTAGATTTGAAAGATTTACTCATATCTTTCAAACAGATTTGTATTTTGATCTGAAATTTTTTGTACAATGCGGTGATATATCCAAGAAGCTTTGGTCCAATTTTTAGACTTTTTTGAAACGTTTTTGAGCTTTTATGATATTTTCTTCATTTTTCATAAAAAATCATTTTCAAGTGTAAATCAGCACATTTTTTTAGAAAAATTTACAATTTTAGAAATCACTTAGAATTTTAAATAGATTTGGTTCTTTGTGTTTCAATTTTAGAGGTCATATTATGGTTCAATAATTTGATTTGCAAAAACTAGTCTATTTTGACGAAACAACTCCCTAGGGCACAAATTAAAAGATCTTTTCAAAAATTTTCCATTTTTGGAAAGCTCTCTAATTTTTGATAGGGGTTACTTTTCTATATTTTGAGTTTTGCATCCGAATTAATATCATATAGATCCTATCTTTATGACTAAGTCAAAAATCAATTGAAAAAAAGAGGCATTGAATGAATAGTTTGCATTTCATTTTTACAATGAATCAATGCATAATGTGGGCTTTCATTTGGGTTACTTTCTGATTATCATCACTCTTAAAAATTAAATTTTTAGATCTAACCTTGATTTTTCATGAGTTGACATATATTGCATTCATGAGTTTGTTGCTTTGTTCGTTGCGAGCGAGCAATCAAGTGTAAACGAAAGTACAACAAAGAAAAGACGCATTGCAAGGATTACCAGGTAATTTTTTTTGACTGATAACACTTCATTTGGAGCTAAAATGAACATCTCTTGTGTCAATCTTGTGTGTGTATTTCCTTTCATGTTCTCATTTTACAACACATGCATAATTTGATACTAGGTTGTGGTCTCCATTAGTTTCCATTTAGCAGGCTTAGTTACTTGTGATAGATATAATTAGCTATCTTGGGTTATTGGACTCGCTAATCTGCCAGCCCCTTATTCCACCCTGTGGTTGCAAGCTCAGTACCACGTTAAATAGGGTGGGGTCTATAGGACAGAAGCATTAAATGTTCCACTAGGAAACCCTTTTGTGCTTTTTAGAACTCACTAGTTTTTGAGTTGTGGACTCGTTTTGGCTTGTGTGAGGGGTTAAATGTTCCACATCTTTGGACTCACCTCACATTAGTTAAAGCTTTAAGTGTACCACCTTGTGCTCTTTGGTTGCTTTTGGATAGATTTTCTTTTAGGAATTAACATCTGTACACACATAGTAATTGGGCCTCATGAAAACTATTCGTGGATCTTAAGAGAGTGGGTTCCTAGTGAAACTCCTCTCTACGATGGCTTCCTTGTAGGTGGGGAGGATACTTTGAGCATCTCACAGATAGATGAATCTTCAACTTGTTGATTGAGGCATCCTTTCTTCGGAGAGGTTGATAGATCACTGGGAGTTGATATCATAGATCTTTAAGAGATACTCTTAGTTTAGCGTGTCAAATTAATCTGTCTGCTTTGATTGGGCTAAAAGTGAAAAGGTATCAAAACCTTGGATTTGCAAGCTCAGTCCCCTTGTAGTACACTATTGTGAGTCAGTCAACTTTAGAGAGGGTTAACCATAGCAGACAATCCCTCTACAGAGCAAACTGCGTTGACGGAACCTCAAGCGGTAATAGCCATTTTCGCCATGGTAGTGACAACCGCTATATAAATTTCCTTGTGAAAGAAATCTTCATGGGTGTGGTTCATTGTGAGTTTTCAGATCTCCCTAGTAGCTCTTGAAGATTAAGTTCTCAGACTGTGTCAAAACCTCAGTGCGCCGAGATTGGAGATCACCCCTGTGAGTCATAAAAGTTGCAGAGTCAAACCATTACTAAAAACCTTAGAGAGGCCAAACTTTTTCATTTTCTAGGAATGTGTGAAATGATTACAAAACTCTTTGAAAACATACACAATTAACTCTCTTAGGGATTAGCACAAACTAAGTCACTTGATTGTTCATGCGCAAGGTTGCTTTTGCCCTTGCTCATTGTTTTTAGACATGCTTGATATCACCTGCTTGCTGTTCTACATCCTTGTTTATCTACCTAGTTACTAAAATGAATCAACAATCTGTCCAAAACTGTCTGAAATCTTCAAAGTCTTTTCAAAATCCAATTCAGTTGTTAGTCTGGTTTTCATTTTCGCACACAGTTTGTAAAATTTTGCACGAATACTTGTTGTCCTACTACTTCTTCACGCAACTTTGTCCAAGTTCTCATGCAAATAGTTGCACATCTCCATGTGAGATATTTATGCTATCCAAGTTAACCTTGCACTACTTTGCATGGCCTACATCACATCCTCGTGTGAAATCTTTATGCTATCTAGAGTCTTTGCATGGCCCTATGTACTTTCTCATGTGCCTTTCAGAGGATCTTCACGTGAGATCTTGAGTCTGAACTGTCAAGTTAGTCTGTTAGAGCTATTTGTGCTCTGTACCAAGTTTGTTTCTTACATCAGTTTACTGCTTCTCTATCTGAAAACAGTCTCAAACAGTGGCATCCTTCTTAGCTAATGACTTGTGATCCACACTTTAACTAGTCTTGTCTCTCAGTTATCTTGCTCTTGTCCTTTAGTGCTTGTTGTACTCTATGTTATGATAGTCATAATCTTTTTCTGTTCTAGCCTTCAAATCAGACTATTCATGCCTTAGTATACAACACTCTTATCTTGTCCCATTGAGACTAAGTTCTAGTGCGGTCCTTGTCTAAGCTTCTGCTTTTTGTCATTGTCTATGACTATGGCAACTTGACTTATGTTCTAAAACTTGGCTGTCACTACTTGAAACATAGTACATCAAAATGGCTAACAACAAATGTGCTAAATCCAATATTCCGAGTGAGGAAGAAAAGCTACTTATTGCAAAAATGAAGCAACAAATCCAATCAATAAGTGCTCAACTTCAAAGACTAAAAGAAGAGGAAAACACATCATCAAACAAATTCTCCTTGAGAGAAATTTTTCCTTCCTCCTATGACAATCAAAAATCACATTCTTGTGATGTTGAATCCAAGACATTTGAGAACACTTCACATATGCCCAAGAAATCTAGGAATATCTTTGAAAACAAACCTTGGGAACCTAAACCAAAGCATGATTTCACACCTTTGGTAAAATCTTATGAATTAACCTTGGAATAACTTCTTGAAGAGAAACTCATTGTATTACCTAAGGTCACTTTGGCAGGAGTTTCCTTTATGAGTAACTATTGTGCCTATCATAGACATAATTTACATAAAACTTCCCATTGTAAGGAGCTGAAAAACAAGATCCAAGATCTCTTTGACAATGGTATAATTCAAAAATCTAAGCCCTCTACTACTAAAGATTCTACTCTCAAGAAGGATCAACCTCATGAAACCATGTCTAATAACAGTTCAAACACAACTTCTACTTCCTCCAACATACATCCACTTTCTCAATTGTCCAATATTTCCAACACATATTCACCAAAAGAACTCACTACTCCCCCAGTTGACTATGTGTACCCTCAAGGACTACCTTTAAAGGAAACTCAAGCTAATCTTAACTTAGCTGAAAACCTCTCCCATACTACACAAAGCAAAGATCCAAAACCTCCATGTGTTGCTCCTCCTATTATCCCCAATCCAACTATTCCTCCATTGTCCCTTCAAGAGCTTGTTATGGAGACTCTAGAAATACATTCAAATACAAATTCAGATACTCCCTCATCCTTGGATTTGGTTTCATGTCAAGAGGACCACTTAAATGATGAAGAAACAAATTTTGATCAAGACCAAGATTCCTTCATCCCCTTTCAAGTCTTCCAAGATCTTGTTCCTCCATCTCAAGAGCCACATAGTCCTCCATCTCCCATGTCATGCACCTCTACTAAGCAAGATCAAGATGTTCCTTGCACCATCCTTAAGGAGATTACAAAAGACCAAGAGAAGCATACTTTTCCTATGTTACCCAAAACTCCTTTTGAAGAGAAAAGTGTTCCCTCGCTCTCTTATTCTACCTCACTACATTCACTTCCAAACTATGCTCAAGCTTTAAATACTCCCGTCAAAGGTATTGCTCCTATAACAGTTACTCATAAATCCATTGATGACTTTGGTCATATTGCTCACTCTAAAGATGCTGATATCCCTACTCATGGTCCATTCACATCTTCTAAATCTATCCTTGGTCCCTACCCATCCAAGCTAAAACATTCAAGTCTTCCATCCATGTTGGGACCTTATGTTCCTCTATCTCATATTGCCACTACTAGCTCATGACACGTTCTTCCTACCCTACCCCAAGATCAACAAAGATACACATACTTGAACTCTTCACATTCATCTTTCCATCCAAACCAGTCATATTGGCCTCATTCATCCACAAGTCCGAAGCCTTTTGGAAGCAATTTGGATGATCAACTCAAACACAAGTGCATGAATCCATCCTCAAAAGTTCACTATGTCTCCTCTAATCGACATGTGAATGTCAAGAAGGAAAAAAGAAAAAAGAGACCACAAAGGTCCACTATTCAAAGAGCTCAACCAAAAACAATCTGGGTTCTTAAATCTGTTCTTGAAGAAATGTGTTCCAAAGCATCTAATGAAAAATCAAAAGCTACATGGATTCCCTAGTCTCTTTTGAAGGACTTGAATATTGAAAACAAATCAAAGTTGACATTCAAGTTTCCAAAGGCTTCCACTCCATCTTCTTCCCAACATCTTCCTAAAAAGGTGTCAAAACCTTCTACTCCACCTTCCTCCAAAATGGCTTTGCTACCTCATATATCTAAGCCTCAATCTATTCCATCCATATTTCCTCCATCATTCCACTACCCTTCAAAGTATGTGTCAATGTTGATCTTGCCCACTTATTCTTCTCCCCTTGCACATCCCTTTCAATACCCTATCCACTCCACCATCTATACTCCCCCTTTTATCCTTCCATCCCATTTATCTCATCCTTGGCCTAAACCTTGTCCTCCATATACCTTTTCTACTATCTCCCTCCATTACCTTATCAACATCTTTGAGCATACCTTGCTATGGCCTTGGCTTATCATAACTTATCTTTCATATAGGAGTGCTATCTCATTTGAGAAAGGCTTGAATTCTTTCCAAAAACTCTAAAAATCCAAAAAAGAAAAGAAAAAAAATGTGCCTTAGTGGAAACCTAGAAATAGGTGCCTTGGTAGCAAAAGTAAAGAAAAATAAATTCATCCTATGGTGAAAACCACTTCTTCTGGCACCTTGGACAAGTACCATGGTGAAAACCTGGTAAACATGCATCATGCGTAATTATTCCATCCATGACATCCTATCATGATCTTGCTTATCCTTTAAACATTCTCATTCCTGAAGTCATTCACTCATAACCTCCATTACAAACTTTTCTATCCTATTCGGTTAACCCTTTGGTCTTGATCAATGAAAGAAAACAGAAAATTTAGTTCTTAGCAATCTCTTGACATGGTCACTTTCTTGGATTACCTACATGACACCCTTCACTACACCATGAGCTTATTTTGTTATCCTTTTCCCTAGCTTGGGTAATCTTGTGAAGACTTTCCTTGAGGGTAACATTCACCGCTTCATACTCCTTGTCTTTCCATCTCTACTTATCCACTAGCTTGCTACTACATCTCATCCTACACCTTGCTAGACACTGGAACAATATCAAGGTGATCCTTCTTGAGAGCTAGTAATCTATGAAAAAATCTAAAAATAGTAAAAAAATCCTTTAAAAAAAAATAGTTATCCTGGTGAAAACCTAGCCATAGGTGCCTTGGTAACACCAAAAAAATTGAAAGATCTCAAAAAAATACAAAAAAATCAAAAAAAGAGAAAAATACAAAAAAAATTGAAAAACAAAAAAAAGAAGAAAATCTTGCCAAGAAGGTGAAAACCTGGTAAATAGGCACCTCTTGTTCCCAATGCTCCATCTTGTAGCCCATCTTCTGGCTATTATGTATAGTCACTTTCACGCTTTTGCTTTCCTACTTTTCCTGCTCATGTATCCATGGATTGAGTCTTGTCCCAGCTTAGGGGCATCCCCCCTTAGTGTCACGTTTTTTTAGGTTCTCCTCATAGAATCTCTTTTTTGATAGTCACTAGTTGTTTCAACTGCATCTACCTACTATTGCTAGTGTCACTCTTTTCGAGGTTCTCCTCATAGAATCTCTTTCATGACAATCACCAGTTGTTTCAAATTATGTCTGCCTACTATCGCTAGTGTCATGCTTTTCAAGATTTTCCTCATAGAATCTCTTTCGCAATAGTCACTAGTTGTTTCAGCTATGTCTACCTATTGTTGCTTAGGTCACGTCTCTAGCTTCATTTATGGAAGATCTCTATTGCGTCAATCACCGGTCATTCTGGCTATGTCTGTCTACTATCGCCAAGTCCTCTTTAGGTTCTTCATCATGACGATTCCTCTTTGACATTAGTCACCAGTCATTCTAACTGTGTCTTCCTACTGTTGTCACCCTACTAAAGAGATTTCTTTTGAATGTATTTTGGACATTAGCATTTGACATCAATCCCAAAACATTGAACTCAAAACTGATATACTTGTTTGGATATGCTGAGCATTTTCTTTGTTTGCTTTGTCTTTTCTTTATCATATCTCCTCGAGCAACACAATGATGTCATCTTTGACTAGGGAAGTAATGACTGGGGGCATGATCCTTTTCTTTGCTTTCTGTTTGTAGTTTAGTTCCAATAAGTTGATATATTCCTATAAGAGGGGTGTCCACTATAAGAGCCTCCATCTTGTATTGGATGGCCGTGTGTACCTCGACTTCTTTTATATGAATACACCAATAACGTTGGTTCTTCTCCTTGTTTTTTGGAGTGAACTCTTCATGCTATAGTACATACTGATACTCGTCCTACTAAGTGAACATATAGGTCACTGTGAGTATATCTAGTGCACTTCTGTCTTAGGTTACAAACATAAGGGTCGTTGCGGACCGAATGAATACTAAATACTTAGCATAAGAGGGATCTCCTTTGTTTTTGGTGTGCCTATCACACAAGCAACATTCTGGTCATCCTAGCTTTTATGCTTTGATGTTTATGTTAACTTGCTACATTAAAAGGGACAAATATTCTAGTCATTCTGGCTTCTTGTGCTTCAAATGCTTACATTTAATCCCGACAAACCAATAAGGTATGTTATATTCATATTTCCATGATTGCAATGTCAGTGGGAATTGTATGACCTACGAGCTTTGTTCTATATCCAGTGATGATTAAATATTGAGGCTTGGTAACCAGACCTAGGGTTGCATTTAACATAGTCTTGCATTGCATACTTCACTTGTATAAGCATGTGATTCAATTGCAAATCTACTTTCACCTTCTCTAATGAGGGATTGTTGATCTCTTCAAAGTATCATGTTCTTCATGACTGCACAACTGATCGATTAATCACTCTTTTGGCTACTTTGGCTGCTTAGAACCCATTTTTTTTGGGATCGAATTCAAAATCTAACACACTTAAGTGGCCCAAAAATTCATTTTAGAATTTTGGGCAATCCAAATTCTTTTGATACTTTTGCAATTCTTAGAATCTTTTCAAATCAAACTTGAACTTTTGGACCTCAAAATCACTTTAGATCAACTTCCACATTTCTTCAGATCATTCTGATCTCTTCAATTTCTTCTGATCATTCTGATCTCCTCATCTTTTCTTTAGATCATTCTGATTTCTTCTACATTCTGTTGAATCTCAAAATTGATATACTACTTCACATCATATTTCTGGTGTGTTATCTTTTGATTTTGCTCCCGAGGGGGCAAGATGATTACATCATTGAATACTTATTGCTCGGAGCATCTCGTTCCCATCTTATGTCCTCGTCACTTGGGGCATCTCATCACTTGGGGCATCTTGTTCCCTTCTATCTAGCATCTTTGCTATCTATCTTATCTTTTCATCAATTGATCAACCTTATAATAGCTCCTCTCAGAGTTTGATGGATAGGTATTGGGACGGTCTAAACCCTGACTCTTGAGGATCAAGCCTCATTCTGGGTTTGATTCTACGACTCATGATTAGACTTTGTTATCTTTTAGCAATCTCAGGTATCTAGGTTTTCTATCTGGATCCTTGCAGATTAAGCTTCGTTCTAGAGATAATCTTCTAAATGCTTTCAATCTTAGGTATCTAGGTGTTCTATCTGGATCCTTGAAGGTTAAGCTCTATTCTAGAGATAATCTTCTAAATACTTTCAATCTTAGGTATCTAGGTGTTCTATCTGGATCCTTGAAGGTTAAGCTCTGTTCTGGAGATAATCTTCTAAATGCTTTCAATCTCAAGTATATAGGTGTTCTATCTGGATCCTTGAAGGTTAAGCTCCATTCTGGAGATAATCTTCTAAATGCTTTCAATCTCAGGTATCTAGGTGTTCTATCTGGATCCTTGAAGGTTAAGCTCTGCTTTGGAGATAATCTTCCAAATGCTTTCAATCTCAGGTATCTAGGTGTTCTATCTGGATCCTTGAAGGTTAAGCTCCATTCTGGAGATAATCTTCTAAATGCTTTCAATCTTAGGTATCTAGGTGTTCTATCTAGATCCTTGAAGGTTAAGCTTCATTCTGGAGATAATCTTCTAAATGCTTTCAATCTCAGGTATCTAGGTGTTCTATCTGGATCCTTGAAGGTTAAGCTCCATTCTGGAGATAATCTTCTAAATGCTTTCAATCTTAGGTATCTAGGTGCTCTGCCTGGATTCTTTGGGATTAAGCTCTGTTCTAGAGATAGTCCTTAAAAGCTTAGCAATTGGTCTTCGTATCATCAACTTCAGAACCAATCCTTAAATTAAATCACTTTTAATAAATATGCCTATTTTGATTAATTAAATGTAATTATTTAATTAAATGAGAAAGGTATCTTCATAGTTGCACTTGTGACTAGTGATGATTGTGTAATTTTTTTTGATGTCTGTTAATAATGGCCCAATGATGAAAATAAGTTTTTTACATTCTCTAATGAATGATGAACACAAAATCCTATGTTATAGTTTCTCTTTTGCAAGTACACCATTGCATTTTCATGTAGCTTGCATTATCAGACTTCATGTTAGTTTGCATTTTTAGGCTACATTATGAGTTTGAGAGGGTTCTCCCTTCATCTTTATTGTGGAGTTTTAATCAACTGTGGTCATGTTTTGATCTTAATTTCCTTATCTTCTTTCATGATCTCAATCAAAAATTTTATCTTAAATAGTTGATTGATTTTGGGGCATTTTCTTTTCTTCTTTCTATTTTCTTTCCATATCTTTCAAACTCCTATCTTCCATTTTCTTTATCCCCCACTTCTTTTCTTCTTTAAAATCACCTTTGGGCATAATATTTCATGCTTGATGATCTACCTTGGTTCAATGATTCTTATATCTTTCATCTTACATCAAGAACCTTATCTTTTGTTCGATTTGATCAAATTTTTCAATTTGTTGTCTCTCCTCTATCTCATTTCGATTTCGATCATGAGGGGGTAATAATTATTAACTTCAATCTTTGATTCAATTTCTTTCTTTGACTACATGTTTTCCCAAATCGATCACACATTAGTCAAAGAGGGGCAAATGTATACACCCTAAAATGGTCGCCTAGACTATGGGCCCCCATTATTCAATTTATCAATTTATCAAATTTTTTGAATCAATGGTTTGCAATATTTTATTAAATCAATTCCAATCAATTTCCTTGATCAAATTCGATTATTTTATCCTAAGTCTTATTTAATTAAAAGAAAATCTCCTCTTTTAATTAAATAAAATAAGTCCCCATTTAATTAAAAGGAAACCTCTCTTTTAATTAAATAATTCATTCGCATTTAATTAATTAAGAGAAAAATCCCTCTTTTAATTTAATTAAATATCTCCTATTTAATTAAAAGAACTTGCTCCCTTTTAATTAAATAAAAATCCCACTTAAATATCTCTTATTGATGAAAGAGAAATAAAATAAATTCTTTTATTTAATTTCTACACTTAAATGTACATATTTCTAAGTGGGACTTATCTTTTCACTTTCTTCTCAACCACTCCTCTTTTCTCATTGGTGGAATTTCGTCTCACATGGATCAAACTCTATTATCCCATATTGGTTGTGAGGAGCCTCACACCTCCATAATTTCCTTTATAAGGGAGAGCCCTCTCCTCATTTTAGACATGGATGATGTTATTGTTATGTTGCAGGTTTGGAGAGCAATTTTTGAAGAAGGAGTTTTTGAATACTAAAGCTTTTTGTGGAGAACTTCTATCTTCTTGTCTCATTCTCTCTTGCACCCATGGCTTTCATCATGGGCTTTTATCATTGCATTTGCATATTAGTTTAGAGTCATATTTTCTTTCATAAGATTAGATCTTGCTTTCATAGATTAGATTTTGCATTGTTCTTGCATTGTTATCATATAGATTAGTTTTCATCTCCATTTGCATGCATTTTGGATCTTTGAATCTCTCATTTCATGGTGTACTTGCATGGGTATGAACTAAGTCAAACTGAGGGCCTCCATTGCAAAACCCTTGCACTCCATGACTAGAGAGCTATGAGTCACCATTTGAGACCTCATTCTTGAGTAATCTTGAATATAATGATTCAAAGAAGTGTGCTCACATTTTAGGCATACAGTTATAGCTTCAAAAAATACCAAACTCTTTATTAATTCAATTGTTTGACATTTTGTCAAACACTTTGCAACTAGGCTCTGATACCAATGTAGTAACCCCAACCAGTTATAACTTCAACAAATACCAAATTCTTCTCTAATTCAGTTGTTTGACATTTCATCAAACACTTTGCAAGCAAGCTTTGATACCAATGTGAAAACCCCTACCAGTTATAACTTCAACCAATACCAAACTCTTTACTAATTCAATTATTTAATATTTTGTCAAACACTTTGTAAGAAAGCTCTAATACCAATGTAATATCCCTTCCCCAAACTGATTGAATTTAGCTCAATGAATATTGTCAAACACTTGTATGCTTCTTCTCCAAGCTAAGAAATTTAGACTAATATTACAATGCCTCTTATAATGAACTAATATGCAATTGTGGTTTTTTAGGTATTTTCAACGCATATACATGGAAACTAGATATGAAATGCATACCTACAACCAACTAACATTTTGAAAACAATTGACAAACAACTATTATGCTGATCGCATATGCTATTAAATGGACATTTTGTCAAACAAATGGTATGCAACATGTATCTTCTTTATTGAATTCATTCTCATGCACTTACAATAATGATTGCAGTTTTTCCTAAATCTAATTCACAATAAAATCATATGCTTAGAAATTACAATGATAACTACTAATAGTTTCAAGAAGAACCTGATAATAGTGATGCCCAAGAATGGAGATGAATCAAACATAAATACTATAGCGTGACATTGTGCATGCGTACTTTAGCAGCCAAAATGTATTCTCCAATTTAAGTACAAATAGAACTCCTGAATGAAGCTCTCCCAAAAGCTAAATTCAATGGATATTTCACCACCTCAAATGGTTGCAACACTGAAGAGTTGACATTCTCAAATGGTTGACTGAAATCAAAAATCTTAGTTTTTTCTCTCAAGTTAATATCAAATATAATACACAATTGGATGCTAAAAAATGAGACTCTCACCCCTATTTATTATTTTCCTTCACCCTTCCAGAAGGAAATAAAATATTAATTAATTACATTCTCTAGAAGCTTCCCCCTTTCCAATAATTAATGGACTCTTTAGAAGATTCTCCCGTGTAATACAATTATTTATTATGCTTCTAGAAAATTAAATTACTAGAAGCTTCCCCCTTTCCAATAATTAAAGCATTCTCTAGAAGCTTCTCCCTTGCAATACAATAATTAATTGTGCTTCTAAAAAATTAGATTACTAGAGGCTTCCCCCTTTCCAATAATTAATGCACTCTCTAGAAGCTTCTCCCTTGCAATAAAATAATTAATTGTGCTTCTAGAAAATTCAGTTAATTAAATATAAAGTCACCTTTTAATTTTAATTTATTTAATGACTTTATAAGAAATTAATTTAATCAATTTCTCCTTATTTCTCCACTTAGCCTTTGGAGAATGCAAAGGCTAAGAACTCCACTAAGTTGCTAAAAATACGGGGACGTTACATCATCTTTGCAAGTCCAGATTGTGAAAGACTGATCCAATTGCTCCACTTCAGCCCTTTCTAAAGTGGAGGGAATATTTTAAATCATATTTTATGATTTTTTAATTTAAGGTTTCTAGTTTTTTTGTTTCTTAAAACCATTTAAACTAATGAAAGTTTAGTTTTATAAGACATATGTAGTACTCATTTAAGTTTGATTTTTTGTTACAATTGTCAAAATCTTTTAGGCCTATGTTCATGTATCTATTATTTTTGGAGATATTTGGTCTACAGTTATATGACATTATTTCATGACTTGATTATATATTTAGATTGAGTATATAGTTGTTCCATTTCATTTGTTATTTGACGACAATGATTACCTTCGTAATGATGCTTCTCTAATTGTGCTTAGTTAGTAAATACAATTTCTTTCATGATGAAGTCATATGACATATCTTTAAATTATTACTGTGTATTCATATTATTTTCTATTTATATTAGAAATTGATCTTATTTATACTCATGATTTATTATTGTACTTATCCCATACTTGCTTGTGTAAAGTGGGCATGTCTATTTTGCATTTCTATTATGTGTCTGATATGGTTGAGGGAGGGAGTCATAGTCACCTGCTAATCAAGATCTACATGATGCACTATGTAAGAATATTTAGAATAACTAAGAGAGGGGAGGTCAAGGAATTTGAATTAGTTATCTAAGTTCCAGATGTACCAATTAAATATATAAAAACTTAAACAATTTTAGATCTTATCATTCCATTGCTCGACCTCTAGTGTAAACTATTTGCAACATTAGTTGACTGTCCATTTCTATTAAAATAAAAAAACTTGTAGAATGTAAACATAAATCAATAAAGCATCATAATAACATTCATACAAGTTTGAATGGAAACCCAATTTGGAAAAAAACCACAAGCAACATGTCACTAATTTCCACTATTTTGAAGTGACCCATGTTAAGAACCAATCATGTTAAAGATTACAATACAAACTATTAAATGCGACCTCGTTAAAGGATTTAATCATCCTATTAAGAATTACCTTGTTAGAGAAGTTTAGAAAATTCCAGTAGAATGTCACTCAGCTAAAGGATTTACATAGGTTTTTAATAGGTCAAACTTGATTAAAGGATTTCAAATACTATTCATAATGGTTACAAAGTAACAACAAGTTTGATCTATTAAGTACAACTCACTTTTTATGTGCAGATCTTTGTTTAGCTCCTATATTGATTCACTATCTAGCCTCCATTTTCATCTAAATCTTCAATTTTCTAGACAACCCACTAGTAAATTTGAACTCAAATTTTGATGAATTTTGGTCAAAATTTTGACCCAAGTTGGTCAAAATTTTGACAAAGCAGTTCATGGAAATTTTTCTCTTCAAAATTTTGACCAACTTGCAGGTTGGTCAAAATTTTGACAAATACATTTGTCAAAAAAAAAATTTCTTTGCTAACTTTGATTTGTCATTTTTGGTCAAATTTGACCAAATATTGGTCAAAAACTATCAAGAAATGGTCAAAATTTTGACCAATTCTTGGTGGAAATCTTTCAAGAATTGGTCAAAAATTGTACCAATGTTTGGTCTAAAACTTTCAAGAATTGGTGGAAATTTTGACCAATTCTTGGTAGAAAACTATCAGAAATTGGTCGAAATATCCACCAATGTTTGCTCAAAAAGTTTCAAGAATTGGAAAAATTTTTGACCAATTCTTTGGTAGAAAACTATCAAGAATTGGTCAAAATTTCCACCAATTCTTGGTCAAAAACTTTCAAGAGATGGTCAAATTTTTTACCAAACTAAGTTGTTTAAAAAAAATAGAGCAGGTGAATTCCCCAATGAATGCCTACCTGTGGACTCTCTCTTAGATCATTTTCTTCAATCACTCAACAAACACAATTTTGGAAGAGGCTTGGAAGCTATTGCCATTCTATAGCACATCTATTTAGTGATTTTAAAGTTGATCTAATAGTGATCCCTCATCTAGCATTAGGTGCTTGCTTGGCACTCTAGCAATTTGTTATGAACCTATCATGGCTAATGGGAGATTTGATAATGAAAGCTCCTAGTGACCCTCCAATAGAATCAGTGTTGGTGTTCAAGAAAGAAACATTTTTTGAATTTTGAATATTATTATATGAATGTATGTATATGCATCCAAAATCCCAAAAAAAATATTGTGCACTTGATTCATGCACACGCATCCATGCTTAAATCAGCAACTTAATTATTATGGATAGTAGAAAAGTAAGAAATTAAATCACATAATCCATAGTGAACTTGATGTGTGGAATAATATAACCCTCAATATCTAGTTCTTGTTTTAAACAAAGACGACAATTAGTCACTACACAGAATATAGTGGTTTATCTCACCTTATAACTAATGGAAATGTAACCTTAGTTGGCCAAGGGGTTGCTCAACCCATGTGACTAGTGAAATTGGAGTGAATCAGAATGAATGATGGTGCTACATTCTATCTGTAATTAGTGCATTTCTAGACATCCAACTTGGGATTGAGAAATTTAAGAGAAATGGTCCAAGTGACCTCTATCTATTACCAAAATGTATCTTGAATAATGGTTCTATCCCCAATATCTATTACATACCTGGCATCTAAATCTAACAAGGAATTGAGAGTTTACAGAGAAATGGTTTGAGTGACATCTACCAAATAGGCTATTAGCAACCTGTATAATCTCTAACATTTCTATTTGTATCTAACACCTTTGTAGATTGGTTCATATGATAAAGATGATGTGAAATGGAAATGCCATCCATGGAACATTAGATTGTAGAAAGCCAATCAACAGGTATGTTGAATAATTGATGGACTAAATGATGGTATTTGTCTCATAATATTAAAAATAGAAGCATCTAGAGATGCTAGTTTTTACCATCTAAAAATTCTATGATCTTTTTAACGGTTGTCATTTATAGCTAGAGCAATGATATATTCAAGATGAGTGATGACTTTTGATCTAATTTTTCACCAACATTGACATAATTTGACATGTACATATGAATTTAATTGATATTCATAATAAGCAACTCCAATTAAAAATTTAGCCAAACAAAAGAAATTATGATTAAATCAAGTTCTACTTTATGAAAAAGATTGGTCCCATTATCCAAGGGGCAAGAAGTGAGTGCCTCATTCAGCTATGTTCTTTAAGTTGCTAGTTTTATTTGATAGCCAAGGCCACTTCATGTGAAACATAGGTAGGTGTGAGGCATAACAATTTATTTTTTCATTAGCAGTTTTCAACCTTTAGAAGATAGAGGTCCCAATAAAGGATTGTAATTAAAATCTCCATGAAAGAAAAAGAATCAAATTATACATGTTCCTTAAAGGTATTTAATAATTTATAAATCTTTTCTATTTATAACAAGCTTGTATTTCTTCTGGTCAGTTAAAAAGTGAAGGAAAAAGAGTTACATCCTAAGCACATTTTTGAGCTATATAGCTTCAGAAAAAGGGAAAAAAAAAAGGAAATTTTAAATTTACTATGAAGAATAATAACTTGAAGTATTTCTGGCCATCTCAAAAAAAGGGGAAGCTTCAGTAAAAGGAGACAACTATGCAGCTACTTGACCAACCTACAAATAATAACAATTTTGACTTTTAAGAATGAAAATTTATGTATGTAACCACAATTTTTACATTTTGATATATAATATAATGTCAATATAATAATTATAAGACAAAAATTTGGGTTCATCAGCTTCGAAGCTCATCAACTATGTCAAGTGGTCATTATACAAAATCCTAGGAAATGTTTTTCTATTATAAAATTCTTGCTCCCCCATGCACATTCTTCAATCAATTTTATGATCAACTTCAACAAAAAATGCATATTTTCTATTAATTATATAAGATATAAATTTATCTTAACACTCATTCCATTAAACTTTTACTTTAGTATCTTCATGATGGAACGTGCAACATACATATTTCATTCTTTAGAGTAAACATGTTCCCAATAAGAGAGCCTATATATAGAAAAAATTATCCTAGGTCTTCCTAGACTAATAATCCATTCATACGTAGAAGTTTTTAGAAATTTGATGCTTTATTCACATGTCAACACCACAATCCATGTCCCAAAAGGATCACAAAGAGGCTTTTGTACTTTTGGATCTACCAACCTGAAATTGCTTTAAAAGTTTAAAGTGACTATTCCAAACCTCCATTTGAACATGAAGTAGTAGAATTGACTTGCATTTATTTTATTTATTTTTGTACAATATTGAAAAAAGATTTAAGTTACATTGGAATAATGTTTTTCGGGTTCCTCTATCTCATTTCTACTAGTACTTTTTTTACAAGTGCCTATAAGATGATCTTTATGTCTTCCAATTTGACTATACCCACATTAAGGGAACTAGCCTCCAAATACTTTCGGTTACTCTCCCTTTTTCATTTATCAATTCCTTCTTTCATGTACAATATGCCTCAATAGGTTGTTGCTAGGAATTTTAGGAGAATTTTTAAGAATTCAAGTTTTCTTTCTCAATTTATCCTTCCTAAGAAGATATTGGCCAACCTAACCTTTCACAAGCATTTTATAATGTTTTCTTGGACATAACTACCAAACCACCTATTAGGACTAAACACACACTTCTTACATTGTTTTGCAACTTTAGCAAGTTTTGAAAAGCTGCATTTTACAACTTTTTGGACAACTTTTACATTCTTGACACAATGACTTAAAATTTTTGCAAGAACCTTCCAAAAACATTAAAAATAGACTATAAATATGGGCTTCTAATCACAACTAGGACCTATTAGGAGAACTTTACAACTTTGACTTGCATATCCTTATATTTGGATTTAAAAGGATTTATGACTAAAATAATCTTATCACATCATGAATAACCTCTTTGGACTTAAAATATCATAATCTTTCATATTGAATTCCTATAACTTAGGTGCTCCAACACCATTAAGTGTTTTCAACAAGTTGTACAATACTACCAGTGATGAAAAAACTAACAAAAAAGTGCATTGAATATTTGATGAAAGAAAAGCTATGTACAAAATCCAAATCAAAAGAAATTGAAGTATGAAGTAGGTCAAATAAATACATTTTATATTTAATAAAAGATAGTCTACAAACATAGATCAAATCAAAAGCAAGTCAAGTATGAAGCCCATCAACAGACATAGTGTACAAATCTAAAATACAAAAAATGACATACATGTATGAGTATCTTGGAATCCCAAAGGTTGAAGAAATAAAATCTTTCTCATGTTTTCCCCACCAAGTTGAATGGCCATTTTGTTTAGATGATAGATTTTCTCCATGATCAATTATAGACTCTGAAAGTATTGTACTTGAATCAATTCTATTAACATGGATGGGAAGTGATAAACCACTTTGAATATTCATGTTCAGTTGGTCTTTATAACACTTTCTATACCATATGATATAATGGAGGAAACAAGCTACTACTATCATGCCAACAATCACACCAATGGAAATACCCATAATCACTTGCTTGGATTGAGTACTCATTTCCCTAATAAGATCTAGGCTACATAAGACATAGAACTTAAGAAAACCTTAAATCTTTTTTTTTACCTGTAATAAGAACAAAAACCAATAACATGACCATGATAAATATATAATATTTTACAATATTTGAAATAATTAGGACTCAGTGCATCTACAATTACCTAACAATCAATAATTTCTAACTCAGATAGCTAAGAAGATAGATCTTGAAAGTGACAATTTCCTTTCTATCAAACAAGCTAAAACAAATTGAAACTATCTAAATAATAATATCATACTTCCACAATCCATTGAAGGTTATGAAGTTCACTTCTAGATTCAATTGTGTATATTTTTTAGCATCATAACTATCTAAAAATACACACAATTGAATCCAAAAGCAAACTTCATAACTATCTAAATAATTTTGCTTTAAAAGAACAACTATTATATCCAATTGCTAGACTAAAGAATTAGAGCTCAATACTTGAGAGTCTGAGAATGTAACTAAAAAGAGTAATGGAGTAGGATTCAATTGAGTACTCTCTAGAGTCATCTAGAATTGGCACATAACTATGATCGACTGACTCAGAGACTTTTCATAAAGAGGCTTGGGATTAAATCATAGATGAATTTATTTTAGAGTTATATTATCTCATGGAGCCGATGATGGAAAATGAAATAGATGTATAGGATGGACAAATGATTCCTCAAATAGATACACCTATATCAATTACTCCTGCAAGACAATCTTCTAGACCTAGATCATCAAAATTTAGTTACTCAAAACTCAAGAGAAAGATGATCAATTAGGTTTTGGAGGACATCAAACAACAAAATTAGAGTTAAGTGATAAATTTTAAGAGAATTACATGAGAAAAATGAATAAATATACCAAGTTTCAAACTTTTCATTGATTACATATGATCCTGTAAACCCTGAAGAATCTATTACAAATGAGGTTTGATTTAAAACCATGGATGAACAAATTGAAGTGATAAAGAGAAATAACACTTATAATCTTGTATGTTCAGCAGAAGATAAAAATATTATAGGTGTTAAATGGATTTATTGGACAAAGTGAAATGTTTATGGTCAAGTTGAGAAGTTCAAAGCATGATTGATAGCCAAACTTGATAGAGTGAGGATTTTATTATAATGGAACTTTTGCACCTATAGCCAAACTTGACATAGAGAGGGTTGTGTTCATTATTGTAGTGCAAAATAAATGGAAAATATTGTTGGATACAATTTGTGTTGTCTTTGATGTTACACAAATGTCATATCATTGATAATCAGTGCATATCAAGCTTACTCAAATAGTAAAGACAATTTTCTATGTCTACTAAGTGTTCCTATGGTTTCCTAGTTTAGAAAGTAGTGTCTATGGAGTTTACTCAGGCATCAAAGGAAAGACTACAAAAGATGAGTGTTAACCGTGATCAATTAGTTAATGAAGAAAAGTTGGATGAAACCAGTGCTAACTGAGCTCACTTGGTTACCAAAGATTTTTGCAATTTTTTAGTATTAACTGAGCTTCTATTGGTTAACACAAGAAATCACTTCTGAGTTAGTTTTTACGAAGTTGGGTCAGCTAAGGAAGGATTTTCTTATTTTGGCATATTAATCTCAATTGATTTATCTATTGGTTCTAACCATCTATGATGATGAATATTGAATATTATAAGTTTTATTTGAGTTGACTTGACAATATGAAATATATAAGTATAAGGTCAAGTTGTGGTTTCAAAGTGTGCAAGTTGCAATGAATGAATTAAAAAGGATGAAGAAAGGAAGTGAATTTGAAGGATAAGCAAAATATCCTTGTGGAGAAAAAAGGATATATTTGATCGAGAAGGATTAAGTATAAGTTAGAATAGATATTTGTAATCAAAAACTTACTTGCATCTAAATCAAGTCATTTCATTGTAATCTAAATCTCTTAACAGAGTTGGTTTAACATCCATTTGTAAATCCTCTAACAAGGTGGCAATTCTATTGAATTGTCTCAAGACCTCTAACAAGGCCACTCCTAATAGGGTGATTAAATCCTTTAACAAGGTCACACTTAACAATGTGTTTTGTAACCTTTAACAGGGTTGGCTCCTAATAGGGCTTACTTTAGAATAGTGAAAAATAGTAACTAGTTGGTGTTTTTTCCCAAATTAGGTTTCCACGTTAAATCTTGGTGTCATATCTGTTCATGTTATTTCTTCCATGCTTTCAATTAAGAATAATAATCACTGAAAATATCTTAAGATCTACAAAGTTAATTAGTTACAAAGTACATTCATCATTTACTGAGTTACAATATTTTATATGTTTACCAAGCATCAATAGTATTTAGCTTTCAGACTATATTTTTGTATTGACATCTAAGAGATCAAGGATTTATTTTAGTAGTAACTAATTCACCCCTCCCCTCTTAGGTACTCTTGTATTTACAACAATTGGTATATATTTTGGTGCTTGTAGAGAAGGTTTCAAGGACCTAGGCTAAAGATTAGGATGTCTTATAGAAGAGAGATTCCAAAACTAAATAAAGACAATTTTGTAGGATGGCAAGGACTTATGAGGTTACACATAGCTACTATCAGTGATTCAGGTTGCAAGTATCTTGATATTGAATACAAAACTCCCATAAAAACATTATTAGTTGAAGGCATTGACAAGAAGAACCATAACATCATGATGATTGATATTGCATCCACTCTCAGTTATGTTGAATTTGATGAGGTAAAAGACTATAAAATTGCTCATGAAATGTGGACCAAACTAAAAGATATCTATGGAGAAGATAAAAATGTAAGAAGAACCAAAGTAGAAAGTCTTAGAGGACAATTTGACCAAATGAGAATGAGAGAAGATGAAAACATTCTAAAATTTGTGGAAAGAATCAAAGCTAGTGTAAGTGCAATCAAAGCATCTAGAGGAGACATTAAGGAGAAAACTATTGTAAGGTACTCAAAACTCTTCTTCCTATCTATGCAATTAGAGTGTCTGTTATTCAAGAAATGAGATGTGATCCAAGCAACAAATTAAACTTGGATGCTCTATTTGGAACATTGACAGCTTTTGAGTTAGATAACTATGATAACTATGTTCCTATCTCCAAAAATATTGAGTCTACATTTGAAGCCAAACTCTCACTTAAGGAAAAGAGAAAAAAATTAAAAAATAATCTATCAAAAAGTGAGGAAGAAATTGAAGAAAGTTATGACAATTATCTTGAAATTGTTGAAGCCCTACTTGCAAAGAAATATTCCAAAGTTAGAGGAAAGTACAAGGGTAAAATCCCTTTGATCTATTTTTCTTGTGAAGAAATTGGTCATATTATTGCTAAGTGTCCAAACAGAGAAAGCAAGGATGAGAAGAAAAGCCACAAGCACAAAGAAAGAAGGAATTCAAAAGTCACAAAACCTACAAAGACAAAGGTAGGAAAACTTATTTTATGGCTAAAGATTCTGATAACAATGAAGATGAAATGGTGTATATTACTGTAAAAGATGAATCTAATGATGAAGGAGATAAGATGGAATTTATCTCTCATGTTCACAAAAATGATACATGAATTATTGACAGTGGATGTTTACACCATATGACTAGAGATAAAAAAAAATTTGAACATTTTGAATATTATAATGGAGGTAGTGTAAGATTTGGAAACAACGAACCCTATTGTATAAAAGGAAAAGGTCATATCTCATTAACCAATGAAATTATATGTGATAATGCCTATTGGGTTGAAGGACTAAAGCATAATCTACTAAGTGTCACATAGTTGAACAATGTTTGATTCAAGGTAGAATTCATGAATGACAAAGAAAAACTACTGGATGACAAAGGAAATCTAGTTGGATTAGGAAACCAAATAAAAGTTAATATATTTTATCTTTATCTTGGTGAATGCTCATGTTTTATTGCTCAAATAGAAGAAAGTTGGTTATGGCATAAGAGACTATGTTATGTAAACTTGATAATCTGGTCAAAATAAGAAAACATAAAAGAGTAAGAGGTATTCCTAGTTTGAGGAAACCTGATGTTAATTTGTGCAACAATTGCCAAATTGGTAAAATGGGAAAGACTAGTTTTAAGAGTAAAAACTATCAGTCAAAAGAAGTCTTGGAAATTGTACATACTGACTTATGTGGACCCATTGGAATAGAGACTTACAATGGAGAAATGTTTTTCATTTTTTTTGTTGATGATTATTCTAGAATGATCACTGTGATGTATCTAAAAGAAAAATTAGAAGCTTCTAAGAAATTCAAATGGTATATAGCAAGAGTAGAAAAAGAAACTTGAAAGAGATTAAAATGCTTAAGATTAGACAGAGGTGGTGAATTCATCTCTAATGAACTCAATAATTTTTGCATTGAAAGAGGAATCAAAAGAAAAGTGTTAGCCCTTGGTACACCTCAACAAAATGGTATAGTTAAAAGAAGGAAGAGATCCATCATGGATTGTGCAAGGACACTAATGATTGAAAAGAATGTTGCTATCAAATACTAGAAGGAAGCCATCAGCACTGCATTACATACTTTGAACCAAGTTTAGTTGAAGAAAGTCTCAAACCAAACTCCCTATGAACTATGGTATGGCTATAAACCCAATGTAAGTTACTTGAAATTATTTGGTAGCAAATGTTATATCTTGAAAGAATCTAGGAAAGGAAAATTCAATGTAAAAGGTGATGAAGGCATATTTCTACGATATCTCTGCAAATGTAAAGTATACAAATATTTAAATCTATCTACGCATAAGATCATAGAAAGTGCAGATGTAAGAATTGATGAGTTTGTAGAAAAGAGTTAAGAAGAAAGCAAAAAGGAGCTAGTGGATTATAGAATATTCATCTACTATGAACCTGATACACTGCCAAATTTTTTTGAAAGAAAGGAAACTTCATCTCCCAAGTTCTCTAAATCTCCAACGGTTACTAAGTTACAATTAGAAGCTACTGTGAAAGCTCAAATTGAGTCACAAACAAAAGCTAAAAAGCTAGTTCAAGTCAAGTCTAAAGGACTCAAGTCATAGATAGAAGGACTCAAACTTGATACAAAAATTCATGAAGAAAATAGTAGAACTCATATCAAATCCAAAGAACTTATATTAGAAATATATGTCAGAAGGCATCATGCACCTAATTAGATCATTGGAGACAAATCAAAAGGAACAAAGACAAGAAGAAAATTCAAAGGTACATATTTACATGCTGAATTTCAACCTAGAGATGTTAAACATGCTCTGGAAAATGAAAGTTGGATTGAAGCTATGAATGAAGGGATAGAAAAGATAGAGAAGAACGAAACATGGACTCTTGTTCCTAGGCCTAAGGATAAAAATGTAATTGAAACAAAATAGATATTCAAAAATAAGCTGAATGGAGATGGAAAAGTGTCTAGAAACAAGACAAGATTAGTATGTAAGGGATATTCTTTAGAAGGAGGTATTGATTATGGTGAAACTTTTTCCCCTGTTGCAAGATTAGAAGGTGTTAGAACCCTACTTGCATGTGCATCTCATAAAGGATTTAAAGTATATCAAATGGATGTTAAATCTGCATTCATGAAAGGAATCCTTGATGAGGAAGTCTACATTAAATAGCTAGAGGGTTTTATAGATAATAACAAATGGGACATGGTCTAAAAATTACACAAATAACTATATGGTCTCAAAAAAGCTCCTAGAGATTGGTATGAAAGACTACATAACTATTTGATACATATTGGTTTTCAAAGAACAAATGATAACAATAGTCTATATATCAAGGAAGGACCAGATAAAAAGATTTTTTTAACAAAAATATTTGTTGGTAATACCCTATTTATAGGAAATGATGACTTATGCAAAGAATTTCTAGAAGAAATGAGTAAAGAATTTGAGATGTCCATGTTTGGTGAGATAAAATTCTTTGTTGGATTGCAGATATAGCAGAACAAAAATGGTATCTACATCACTCAATCTAAGTATATCAAGGAGATATTAAAGAAGTTTGCAATGGAAGATTCAAGACCAGTTGGAACTCCCATGTCTACTAGGCATAAGCTTTCCAAAAATGATGATTCCAAACAAATAGATTAGACCACATATAGATCATTGATTGGGAAATTGCAGTATGTAGTACATGGAAGACTTGAAATTGCCTTAGTAGTTGGAATAGTGGCAAGATTCTTAGCAAATCTAGGAAAAAAACCATATGATGGAAATTAAAAGAATCATGAGATATCTAAAAGGTACTAAAGTCTATGGCTTATGGTACAAACTTGGAGACAATCTTGACTTAAAGGTGTTTACTGATATTGATTAGGTAGGAAGTCTTGATGATAGAAAAAGCACTAATGGAGGACCATTATTTCTTGGTAAAATATTAGTACCTTGGACAAGTTAGAAACAAAATTGTACATCTCAATCCACAACAGAGGTAGAATATGTGGTAGCAGTAGTCAGTTGTTCTAACATTTTTTGGTTCAAACAATTATTGGAAGGAATGAAGGTAGAGATCAAAGATCCAATAGTCATATGTTGTGATAACACTAGTACAATCAATATATCAAAGAATCTAGTGATGTATTCCAAAACAAAGCACATTGCTATAAAATATCACTTCTTTAGAGAATTAGTGTAGGATAAAGAAGTCAGATTGGAATATGTGAATATGAAAGAATAGATTGTAGGTATATTCACCAAGCCATTACCTAAGGATGTATTCTTGTATCTAAGAGGTAGGTTAGGGGTCATTTCCCTATCTGAAGCTCACTAAATGAAGTTTAGTGATGCATCAACTAGAGTAAGATTGAAGATCAAGCAATTAATGTAGTATTGGCAAAGGCATATTGCAAATGAAGTAGTACTTAAAGGTACACTGATCAAGAATTTTTGTCTTTGGCATGTGTTGTTAAAGAGGGAGAAGTTTACTATCATATATTTGAGAAATTTTTGTCACTCCAAAGAAGGAGAAGTTTGTTGTAAGAGGGAGAAAGTTCTATGAATAAAATTGGTAGTAGATTTTTGTAGACAAACATTTTCTAATAGAGGAAGAAAGTGGAAGAGGTCATACTAATAGAGGGAGTGAATCAAAAAAATTATTGTGCTATGACATGTTGTTTTTTCATTAATGCCAAAGAGGGAGATTGTTGGGTACTCGTATGTGTTGTCTTTGATGTTACCCAAATGTCATATCATTGATAGTCAGTGCATGCCAAGCTCACTCATTTAGTAAAGATAGTTTTATGTGTCTATCAAGCATTACTATGATTGCCTCATTCAGAAAGCAATGTCTACTGAGTTTACTTGTGAATTGAAGGAAAGATTGTAGAAGATGAGTGTTAATCAAGCTCAGTTAGTTAATGAAGAAAGTTGGATGGAACCAGTGCTAACTGAGCTCACTTGATTACAAAGGATTTTTGCAAGTTTATAATGTTAACCAAGCTTCTACTGGTTAACATAGGAAATTTCTTTTGAGTTAGTTTCTATGGAGTTGGGTCAGCTAATGAAGGATTTTCTTATTTTGGCATATTAAGCTCAATTGATTTATCTATTGGTTCTAGCCAGCTATGGTTATGAATATTAAATATTCTAAGTTGTATTTGAGCTTACTTGACAATATGAAAGATATAAGTATAAGGTCAACTTGTGGTTTCAAAGTGTGGAAGATGCAATGAATGAATTAAAAAGGATGAAGAAGGGAAGCAAATTTGAAGGATAAGAAGAATATCCTTGTGGAGTAGAAAAGCTATATTCGATTAAGAAGGATTAAGTACAAGCTAGAAAAGAGATTTGTAATTAGCAATTCAGTTGCATCTAAATTAGGTCATTTCATTGTTGCTTTCTAACCATTGTAGCAATAATCTAAATCTCTTAACAGATTTGGTTTAATAACCATTTGTAAATCCTCTAACAAGGTAGTAGTTTTATTGAATTGTCTAAAGACCTCTAACAAGGCCACTCCTAATGGGGTGATTAAATCCTTTAATAGGGTCACACCTAACAATGTGTTTTGTAACCTTTAATAAGGTTGGCTCCTAATAGAGCTCACTTTAGAAGTGTGAAAAATAGTAACCAGTTAAAATTGATGGTGTTTTCCAAATTGGGTTTCCACATTAAATCTTGGTGTCATATGTATTCAAGTTATTTCTTTCAATTAAGATTAATAATCACTAAAAATACCTTAGGATCTAAAAAGTTAATTAGTTACAAAGTACATTCAAAATTTACTGAGTTACAACATTTTATATGTGTTTACCGAGCATCAACAGTATTTAGTTTCAAACTGTATTTTTGTACTAACATCTAAGGGGTCTAGGATTTATTTTAGTAGTAACTGATTCACCCCTCCCCTCTCAGTTACTCCTCTTATATTTCCAACAATATGTCAAATGGATGTGATGTCTTCACTATCAAATGGATTTTTAGAAGAAAGGGCTTATGTAATATTATCTCTATGATGTGAAATTGATGGACAAAAAAATGTAAGGTCTACAAGTTAGGAAAAATATATATAGTTTCAAACAAGCACTCAGAATATGCTATATTAGGATTGATAAATACTTGAATACAAAAGGAGTATAATGACATGGAAAAAGCATTGGATGCCATGTTGCAAAAGGACAACACTAAAGGGCTAATTGGGAAAAATCTACATTCATTCATAAGTAACGTGGAAATGATTTCATAAATGAAAATTAATCTTTCCTATAAACCAAGATAAGGAACATACTAGTGATTTTAGAATAACAAAATAATCTTGCCTTAAAACCAAGAGATAATTGTAGTCTAATTAATCCATGAGAAAATTGTAGTAGTAGTGATTTTAGAAAAAGAAATTAAGCTTCGCTATAAACCAAGAGATAATTGTAGTCTAATTATTACACACCACAAGTATATATGATCCTTGAGATAATTTTAGTCTAATTATTACATAGACTGCAAGTAGATATAAAGCATGTGTACCTTTTGGTGAATAGAAATTAGATTCTAGTCCAATGGTTCTTATGTGTTGTTAATGCTGCAAGAAATCTTCTATTCTAGATTAATGTTGCAATAAATCTCTACACAATAGAATATGGAAAATAGTCACAATAAATAGTGTAACATATGTACATCTTGATTTCCTAATCTCTGTGTATTCATATTAGAGGGGTTGTAAAATATCTACAATGAATGCAATATAAATTTGTATAATCAATGACCAATAACAACAAAACAAAACTCATGTAACTAAAACTACATGTGTTTTTATGAAACATGGAATCTACCAAAATTATAATCAATGACTTGTAATAGAAAAACAAAACTCAGCACACTAATATTACATGGATTTATATTGAAAATTGAATCCAAAAATACTTTTTCATTATAATACAATGAAGTTTTTACAATTTTGAGTGCAATTCCCTGGGTCTAAATAAAGACTACTTTTTGTAGGGAGAGCTCTAAATTTCAATGTCTACATCAAATATTTAACAAGGCCAACAATTTATACTTCAACCTTTGCCATGAAATCTACTCATGTTAAGTTTGATATATAATCCTAATAACTCAAACACTGTTGAATTGGATATATAATGTAGGACATTAGAAAAAGTAAATAGCTACCTAAGAGGTTAAAATCTATCCAATTGACTTGAACAAATAAATATCTTTCAACAAAAATAAGGATTTCAGTCTATAACTATACAACCCCCTTATTGCTTCGACTCCAAAAGCTTAAGAGCTAAAGATTCTTGCTTGGCTATAGATAGGGAGCCTGTCTTTGAATCAAGATAATTATCAATTTTCTTTGTTTCATTGTCATTTTTTGTATCATCATCTGAGCTATCACTTTGGAAATACACCTTCCTTGATTTCTTGGTGTCATTGCATACAAAACCATCTTCAAAATTAGAACTAGATGATGCATCCCTTTTAAGTTTACATTTGTCTCTATTTCACTTTTCATGTAATCATTGTTTCAAAATAAGCTTATCCTCCTTGTCCCGATCTTTCATCTTTTCCTTGAATTTATTGTATTTCTCTTCAACTACAATTATGAAGACACACATTAATTAATAAGTACTAAAACAACTATTTGAGTGAAACTTGTACTACATAGTTTCATAAATTCCAACATATACAATGCTACCAGATAGACCAACAAAACAAACTTATATGTTAAAAAGGTATAAAGAAACAACGGTCCAAAAGGATAACCTAGCATGGCATTATAATAGCATTGAATGAAGTTTGGTAGTATTATATGGGTAACATATTATTGTTTCAAGGAGGTAGATTTTGTTAACAAAAGTGATGGCTACAAATAGGGAAGACTTTGATAAAGACATCGAGTTGCAAAAAATTAAAAAAATCTTATTGGCATCCAAAGACTTGGCAATTGCAAAGAATAATCAGATATGAATCCATGAAAAGGTTTAGTACACTCCATCAATGCTTTGCAAATCCATTTTTAATTTTACAGATAATTGAATTCATTAAATAGGCACATTTCAAAGAGTTGTTAGAATTGACAAGATGAAAGATTTTAGCATGCGAAATCCAAACTCATGGCATGTTGTGGAAATTTCTCTAAGGCATGAAATAAATCCCAAATAGTAAAGAAGTGCAATACTCTACAAGAGTAGAGTGCCTGCACATAGTCCATGAAAAGAATCACCGAATCTCACTAAATCCTACACAACAAAACTTATTTTATGTCTAAAATTGATCTACTTCCCATCTTTGAACCTTGATTCCTTTGTCCCAATGATCATCATGATATCATAACATCCTTGTGTCCAATTTAATAAACTTCACATCATTTGTTTTCTACTATGTATTCTTGGACATGAGATTATTTTTCATAAAAACTAGAACATCCATGTACTCTCTAAGATTATATTATTAAATTATATATATTGACTTACAACACTACATGAAATGATCATTTGAAGCATATGGATGTAGTTTTGAGTATCATGGAGGTGTAATCACTATTTGTGAAGGCTTTCAAATGTTAGCTCAAGATGACTAAGATTCTTTATTTAGGATGTGATTTGAGCTAATGGTGTTAAGCTAAACTAGGAGAAAATACAAGAGCTAACTTGAAGCTTTAGCTCTAGCAGGCATGGGGTGAAAGGAAGAAGTGTTGTGTATTTCATGGAATAGAACAAGAGCTATTGATACCTGTTCAAATGCTTTTCAAGTTTTATGGAAATAATTAACTTTTTGTGTTGTTGGGCATAATTGATGTTGTCTTCAAACTATGTATACATTATTATCTTGTGCCAATGTATTG
>CM053786.1:383662259-383779759 GCA_028749045.1 Cupressus sempervirens
TTGAGACCCTTGTTGCCAAACTATAAAATATTTAAGCACATTTGTAAGTTCCAAAGTACAAATAAAAGTTGCAAATGCAATTCCCTAACCTAAACTATATCTATTTTCTATACCTCATAGCCTCTATCTCTCCATCTTCAACTGGTATCTTTTGGGTCAAAAATAGATTATCCCTTTTATCCTCATTTTTGGACACCAATTTATCATAATCCGTAGATGGAATATCAACATCCTTTTTTTTAACTAAAAGAAGGATAAAAATTGTATTGAATACCAAAGAGAATAGAACAACACTAGAAACAAAGAAAACTATAGAGCTTTATCCTGGTCAACAAGTTGATCCATCATCTGAGATAAATCAAGGAGAAGCATCCTATGATCAAAAATGTTCCAATCTAACCCATGCTCAAAGGCCCATTTAGCCAAAAAATCAGCCACACCATTCCACTCATGAGGGATATGCATAAAAGATACAGAATCCAGAGAATTGCATAATTGAGTGATCTATTGAATAACCAAATCCAAATGTCATCCTTATCCCTAACCAACATAGAATGATTTTTTTTTAATTTTTGGGATTCCACTTGCTACCTTTAGTAAGACCTCTTCATTTCCAATTCCCTCTCCCTCTTCAATCTCATTTTCTGGTTCACCCCCCATGTTTTCTAGTTTCTTTCCACCTCTTTTTTAAGAAACAAATTCAAGGAGCAATTGGGAGACCTAAAGAGACAAAGTAGTCCTCTATGGGTAATTCAAAGACATCAAAAAATTCCTTGTCAGAATGCAAATTGATTGACCATAAATATGTCACAAATGCCTGTTGTTCCATATATTTCAGATCTAGATCTTTTGATAGAATTCCTGCTAGTGGACCTGATATAGACCATAGCTTGCTTTCATTTTCTTGTGTGGTCACCCAAAATAGATAAACAACACATTTTTTCAATATGATGTATAACATTAAAAATCTTATGTAGAAATTTGAAAAATGAAGTCTAACCATGAATTATATGGGAAACTACTTTCAACTTTCCACCACAAACAATGCACCTTAATCTCTTTAATTGGTATTTTACCTACTTGGAGCTAGTTCAAAATTTTCAATTCTAAAGGCATCAAGAATGCAACAGAATAACCTCTGGCTGTGAAATGAGCTATATGACCAACATGATGAATATAAGATGGTACATCTTTTGGGAAATCCACCTTAAATTTACAAATAAAAAATGAAAAATTAGTGCGATAGAATGTAGCATACAAGAATAGTTTGTTTTCTCATGTAGGATTGTAATATCATTTGAGAATTTCACTTTAGAACAGATAAATGGTAGAAAGGAATTTATGCCTCTAACTTAAAGTTACATGAACAACCTAATCAATAGATGGAAATTCCAAGCCTCTTGAAGCAATATCAGTTGTAAAAAGAATAGAATGTTGTTCCTCTATATACTTTTAGAGTACCAATCATCCTTGAGTCTATTTCATGCACCTATGAAGGCATTTTATTGGAATACTAGGATGTAACTTCTTAAAAGATTCATAAAAAAACTTAGCCTATACCAAATATCAAATTATTAGAATGGAATCACATTTTTTATTGTTACCTATATTAAGCTCTCATACTCTATCCTAGAAAAACATTTAGGTACCCAAATATCACAAAAGCGGTGTAAGGAGTTATCCAATCCAACCTGCTTGCAACTTGAAAGGAATATCATTATCTTTGAATTGAGATGGCTCTTAATGAAAATCCATAACATATCAAGTTTTTGTGAGAGATGAAAAATTATTGTAGTTTGTTGTAGGCATGCTAAAGTAGCTACTTTAGACTCAACATAGATAGCTATATACTCTAGATCTTTTAAATGAAGCCTTGTCAGATCTTGCATTGATTGTGTCTAGGTTGTAGAGAATAGAAAAGTTTGGTATTTTCTTAGAAGTTGTGATAGGATTTCATTCAATGATTTTGAGAATCCCAAATCCAAAATTTGATCTACCTCATCAAGCACCAACACCTATTATTAACCACAAATAGTATAGTGTATATCAAAATAGGCTCATCATAAAGATAAAGAGATGTTAGGTAAGAGTTTCAAATGATAAAATTTTCTTGTATGACTTTCCTAAAGTTAAGTAATTAGAAAGAAGGTCATGCAATTCCTAAATTCAACAAGTTATCATGTAACTTGTTCATTACATACATACAGTGAGCCTTCACATCTTTGTTGCACAAGTACAGTCCTACCTAGAATTACACATATAATATTTTTAATTTTTTAAAATTAGTCTCCATCACAATGATATAATAACTTGCAAATCAAATATTTTTGTTTATCCTTTATCATTTTCAAAGTTTTCATAAATATTCTAAAAAGAACTTTGAAATTGTAACCTAAAGCTATTAACAGTCAAAGAGGGGAATTTCATCCATGTGCTGAAGCAACCACCCTGGTGTGTAGACCAAGATGTTGAGGTCATTTTCCCTTTCATTTTTCATTTCTATATCTTTTCTCCCACCAATTAAAAGGAATCCACTTATAGCATGGTGCTTTCCCACTTTCCATTGAACCTCAAAGATCTAAAGTGCTAGCTCTCTTGTTGGTGAGATAATAATAGCACCGACACAATCAATAGAAGACTACCTTAATCGATAAAGTTTTTCAATCACTGAAACAAAAGGTGAGCATCATAATTATGAAAAAGAGGGGTTGGGTTCAATCCAAACTAGAGAGGCAAGAAGGAGTTGAGCAAGTTTATATATGTAATATGCCGTACAATTTTATGGAGCCAAGGAGTAGTGCAATGGAGGCCTACCTATAGTTTCCCATAGCCATAAGGGTGGGTGGAGTTGTCAATCAATATATAAGAGATCGTAGAATAAAAATAGTGGGCGACCAAGGCAATGCCTATCTAGGAAACTGTGGAAACTCGAATGCAAAATTGAGTTTGTAGCCAAAGGTAGCTCCAACAAAACTATTACCCGACATGTGAATGAAGCCCCAACAAAACTGCAGTTTTCAACATAAGGTCATTTTTTGTTATAATTTCATAATATGATTTTCAAGTTGGCTAAAATTTTGACCAACTTGGGAAAACTTAAGTTGGTCAAAATTTCAACCAAATCAGGCATATAATTTTTATTTTGAACCAACACGAGAATGAAATAATAATAATTCATAGCTTTGGTCAAAAATTTTGGTAGAAAAACAAGTGCAAATGTACTAGTGACCCTTCAAACAATCACACTTCATTTCTTCTTAGCTCAATTAAGCCTTCTGCTTAGATTCATTAGTCAACAACATCACTAACAACTCCAACTCTCTAGAACTTCTTCACATGTACACAACGCTTATGCACTCTACACTCTCTCTTCATAAAGTTTTCCTTTGTACCTCTTTAAATAGGCAGTTCTAATTTTTTTTCCTTAATCAACATTCTAGATCGTAGGGTTCACAATTTGATCCATCAGATACAATGTACCTAATTATCACTCTATTTACCTCTTCTTTTCTAGAAACTTCTTCGTGAATTCATCTCTTAGATCATTTACCTAATCCTCTCCTAAAATGAAATGATCCAACTCATTGATCCTTATCTTCAACACATTTTTCATATCCCAAGAAATCCACTTAGTTGGCTAGAAATTATGATTCTTTGCAAATAGTTTAAATGTTTATCCTCCTCCAACACTAAGTTCTAACACTCGATCATCACTATGTTACTTGGTCACTATATAACTTCTTTCTTAGAATTAGCACTATCACTCGATTGACATTGATGGTTGGTCAGCACTAAATTTTCTCATTACTCATTGTGGCTTAGTTGACACTAGCATCACTTGGAATATTCATCAAAATTTGTTATTCTTTTACTCAGTTACTTAGTCAAACCTACAAAAGTGATCAATCATTTCTTACACTATCAAGACTTGAACATTACTATCTTCTCCTCTACCAACATGATTTAAAAAATTACTTTGTCTTGTCAAAGTTTAACTAATCAAATGTCCAATTATAGTTTCCTCTTCATAATTTAAATTTTCCTCTAGATGTTTATTTTATGAACAACTTCTCAAATCCTCTTCATCAATCAAATAGATGTGACATTTAGATCAAATAGAAAAATGTATCACCAATAGATTTGACATTAATGAAAACACAACAATTGTTCCAATTATATTTTCCAACAATCTCCCTCTTTGACATTGATGGAAACACCTCAAAAATTTTTTTTGTAGAAATACTTCAAATTACCATACAATCTAAAATTTGTATAGAATTTGAGTAACACTCTTAATGTATCAGATCTTTTATTAATATCCTTAGTTTCATTCTAATGCATATCTTTGATCTGGTAACAACTCTTAAATATGAACTCCCTTAAGTAATCATTGTATCTTACTTAGCAGGTCTCTACTAACATCTAATTTCTCTTTTCTCCCACTAGATTCATATTTCTATTAGGTTGCATGAATAATCTCTTCCTCTATGAAGATAATCTCTCCCTCTTTAATATTTTTAATATTGTATGCAACCTCTCCCTCTTTGACAACAATGTCAAAGAGACTATCTCTTACTTATACATCTTGATTATGTAGATAATTGCATGTCAGGTCTAAATTCTTCATCTATCATCTTCATATGACTGATCTATTATACTATTATTCTTCTTCACTACTACCTTAGGCAACTCCTAAAGTAGAACTATTTATATCATTGTATAAGAAAGTTTGATCAACACATTTGATGCAATGCTTCTCTGTAGCTTAAGTAACTTTGTCTAGGAGAATGACCCCCAGCTTACCTCTAAGATATTCATGAGCATCCTTAGATAAATATTTAGTGAATATGTCAACAATTTTATCTTTTGCATTCATATATTCCAATTTCGCTTCTTTTTCTTGAACTAGCTCTCTCAAGTAATGATACTTGATAGCAATGTGGTTTTTTTTTATGTGCATAATAGTATTCTTTGATCTATTAATGTTAGAATCAATAATCTTTACATGGTTGTATTTATTTATTATATGGGACAAACCAAGGTATCCGTTGTTTTGTCTGTCCTCTAGTCCACATGTCGAGGACATGTCATTTTTTTGTCTTATTGTCCATGTGTAAGGACAAATTATTTTGTGTAATTTCTTTATTAAGGAAAATAGTTATCCTCCTTAAAAGGATCTTGACACTTTGCACACACTTATTATGAATGTGGATTCTTAGAAATGGGAGTTACACATGAAACCACATGTAACTCCTTTCTCATCTCTATAAAAGATATTTCTCTCCAATTCTTATATAGAACTTCTTCACGTCATCTTGATGTTATTTTAATGAGATATTTGCTCCACTGCTCTTTCTCTCTCCTTTTCTTAGGGCTTTTTCCTTCCATTCATAATACTCACAAGGGGTTTTCTTTTCTTTCCCCTTTCAAAATCTTTGTTTCTTTTGTTACTCTACATTGGTGTATGCTCTTGCATCTTCATTATTTCACGATAATTTTTTCTCACTTGTCTCACTTGGACTATTTTAGTTTCATTGCTCATTCTTATCATTTCTTACCTGGTATCAAAGCTTCCTAATCCTTATTTTGAGTTTGTGTGAAGGTTACCACATTGGAGACTTTTGTTGATAGGACAAGAGAAGCAAAGCTTTATTTCTTATTTTTTTAATCAATCTATAAATTATTTTTTGTTCTAACCCTCTCTAGAAGGTTTGCCCACAAAGAGTTCTTTATTTTATCATCTAACCTTTTTTCTCTTGTTTTGGAAGACTATTTAAATCTAATCTATTATTGAAGATCTCTATAAGAAAATCTATTTCATTATATATTACTTTAATAATAATAAAATAACATATAATTGCAAGATTAAATTAGATAATTTGTTCTCTACTTATTTTCTAGATTTAAATCTAGTTCATAATACCTTTTCATTGTATTCATCTTTCACTTTTAGAATAAGTTGACTTACCTCTACATTACTTTGTTATTAACCTTTACATAGTTCATTTTTTAGAAATGCATTTTTAAATATTAGTATTATCATTTAAGATTTTCTTTTTTCCTTATACATTTTTTTAAAACAAGTCTTGGTTATGCAAGATTAATTATTTAATTATAGTCTTTTATCATTACCTAAGCGTCTCTTCTAGAATAATAATTTTGTTTAGGTTTATCTTTGTGTAGCATCTCATTTTTTATCATCTTTCTAAAATATTTAATTCTCAAATATTGTATTAGTTTATTCTTCTATCATTTTTTTAGTTCAAACATTATGCAACTTACTTCCCTCTTTAACCAAAATCTAACTTTCAAGCTTCAACCTTTTTCAAATAATAATCTTAAACCATTTTTCAATTTCAAGTTGGAAACCAAGAGGAAAAATTCAAATTAAAGTTTAACATAGAAAAAAAATTCATTAATTTAAAACTTTGAGAATATTGAAAGTTTTTGTATTTTTTAAAAATAAAAGTTGGAGGTTTTGATTTAAAGCTTTTTAATAAAAAAACTATTGAATTTTTTTTTTATGAATAGTCCTTTTCTATTAATAAAATATACTAAGAAAAAAATTTACAAAAAAGGGGTTGGGGGATACAAGATCACCCTACGAAAGATTTCACATGGTTAAAGCTAGACTTAAAAACATGGCCTCAGTCGGAAACAACAACTATTCATAAAAAAAAATAGAATAAACAACCTTAGGCTGTCAAGGCAATGCCAATGGAGGGAGGAGGATCATCTTTATCAGGAAATCCCCATGTATCAATGGGATTGTGGGGCAAACTGGGAACATTCCAGCCATCATCAGCAGTAGCAAGATCAAGGGCAGCCTCTGCATCCTTAACCTCTAGCTACGAAGGAGAAATTGCCAAAGCCAGGCAAGGAAATTTCCAAAATTATGCCTGCTGAGGCCTAGGAGGAGGAGTTGGGACCAGCCAAAACCAATGTGGGGTGGGGAAGTAGAGTGGCACCTCCATCCGCCATCACCACCACTGGGAGAGCGGTGGTAGGAAGCTTGGGAGCATGGTGTGTGCAAGTGGCAGCCTGAGGACTAGTAGCGAGAATGGTGACCATAGACATCAGTAGAGGCATCCTAAGGAACTTTGGCAATGGTGCAAGGAGCATTACCCTAGTGATTTAACAATTCCTGTAAGTGAGCAACTTCTAGGGAAACTTTTTAAGCTTGCACCTAGATCTGCATAATCACATTGTTACAAATGCATGCCTTAGTGTACATAGCAATGTTAACATCCAAAAAACTATGAGTGAACAGAACAACATTCCTATCTTTCCATAGAGAAAACAAAATTTCCATCCTGAAGGTACGCCAAATCTGAGTGAATTTATAAGGAATTTTGGGGGAATCACACAATAGGATCATGTACCATGAAAATGGTTCAAGCCTAAAAGGCTTGAAAAAATCATGAATCCACTACCAATAATTTTGAGCATGCTTACAAAACTAAAAAATATGCAAAAATGACTCATGTTGACCACAGAAGGGGCATTTGGTATTAGGAACCCTAATGTGTTTGAGCTAAGGCCCCAGGGGAAGACCTTGGAAGGCAAGGCACCAAGCAAAGTGGGTAATCTTTGGTTTTGTAATAGCACTCCAAATGGTGTCAAAACATTTTCTCCATTGAGAAAGTGAAGATTACAAATGCCACTGATAGTTAAGCATGTCAACCATCAGAAGATGGGGTGAGAGCCATCTGTACCCCATATTGGGCTTATAATTGGCAAATGGAGTAATAGGATACCACTTCCAATCATGCCACCAAGGTTGAATAGACTAAATCCCCACCTTATGAACTAGGTGCACAGGGATGGAAGACAACAAAAGGTCAAAAGTCAATTGATTTGTACTGACAAGGTAGTACTAAACTTGCATATCTTCCCATGACCTAAAACTCATGGTGACTCTTTAAAAGAGATCCTTAGGAGTTCAGATGCCATGTTTGAAAAAATGCAGAGCACTGGCACCTTGAATCTTGGAGAGAGGAGTACCCTGAATTGCAAATAGGGGAGACCACCAAATATTCTTTTGATTCAAGGAGAACCCATTGCAAAACTCATCTCCAGCCCAATGAAGCCATGGCTTAAGAGCTTCCCAAGCTTTCCAGATTCTCTTAATAAAAAATAGATTAGATAATCCATTTTGCACAAAGAGCAAGGCCCTATTTTCAAGTGGAAAGTAGGCCAAGACCACTAGACTCCCTTAGGAGATAACAAAAATCCCAAGCAACTCTATGAAAACCATGATGGTGAGAACCAGAAGCCCAAAGAAAATCTCTGAGAAAACATTCCAGCTTGAGATAGGAAGCTTTGGAGGGTGCCAATAGGAAGAATAGTACACATGAGTGGTAGCCAAAATCTTAGAACAAATCTAGAATTTACCAGCAAGAGAAAGCAACTTGGTGATCCAATAGTCGAGCATTTTGCTAATCTTGGCAAGCACAGCATTCCAAAGCTCCATAAGAGAGGCTTAGAAGGAAAAGGGAATGCCAAGGAAGTAGAAGATTTCCCCATGAGTAACCCATTTCCACTGGAACTAGCTGAGCCAAGGTGGAGATGGCAAAAAAGATTGGTGATAGCAAAGCATTTTATGCCATTAAATGGTAGAACTAGAGGCTTGACAAAAGGTGTCTAGACAATTTAAAGAATTTTTTATGTTTTCTTCATCCTCAAGAAGCATAAGAAAGGAATCATTAGTAAAATGACCATTGACCAACTAGGAGCAAGATTCAGGCAAGGAAATGCCATGAACCAGCCCTAAAGACATAGAATGAGCTAGCAAATAGCCAAAACCTTCAGCAGCAAGGACATAAAGTGCTGGAGCTAGAGGGCAACCTTGCCTACTTGAACGAAAAAGTCCAAAAGCCTTAAATTGTGAATTATTGATGGTAATGCAAGCATTAGCATCACCAAAGAGCATCTCCATAGACTCAAGAAAGTTGGGACCAAAACCCAGAGCTTGAAGCATAGCCAAGATGAAGGGCCATTCAATGTGATCATAGGCTTTAGCAAAATCTATCTTTAAAAAGATAGCCTGTTGCTTGGACTTGCGAACCCATTCCATACCTTCCTAGAAAAAAATGATGTTGTCAAGAATATATTTGGACTTGATGAAGCCAATTTGCTTAGGCCACACAATTAAAGGCAACATGCACCTGATTTTGAGAGAGAGCACCTTGGCAATGATCTTATAAGACACATTCAGAAGGGTAATGGGCCTCCAATTGAATATGTCCTTAGGATCACCAGCTTTAGGTATGAATTTGATATTCCCTTTATTTGTTATTACTCCTAAGCTTTTAGTATGATATGCTTCGAGATAGATTTTGTGTAGGTGAGGACCTATTTGTACCTAGAGGTGTTTGTAAAATTCATGGGGAAAGCCATCCTACCCAGGAGACTTGTCATATGCCATGGAGTAAACTGCCTCTTTAAGGTATCTAAGAGAAAGAAGTTGCTCACAGGAAGCATGTTACTCAATTGTAAGGTGATTTGAAGTAACAGATATACACTTTCTAAGAGCTTCCTCCTAAGCAACCAAATTTCCTTGCGAAGCAAAGACGTTCTCATAATGATGAATGCATGCTTGTAAGATGTCAGGGAGACTAGACAGAATAGTCATTCCTTGTTTTATCTTTTTAATCCCAACATTGGTATGACGGACCCAGAGAGCCTAAAAGAATTCCTTCGAGGCTTTATCACCAACCTCCACCTAATGGAGACGGGCCTTGATTCGAGCTCCATAGGCAACATAGTTGTTAGCAATTTGCTTGTCATGGTGAAGCTTGGCAAGGTGAATTTTCAAATCCACATCAAAGGGGTTGAAGGTGAGAACCTTAGAGGCTTTTTTGAGAGCAAGGGTGTTAGCTTCATAAGAGTCTTTCTTGAAAATTTCTAGATGGCACCCATAGATGTGCAGAAACTAAGTAGTTCTAGTAATGGCATCATTCCACTATTGAATCCATCCCTGCTAGGATGGCAGATGTGGCTCCTAATTCTAGACACGTTGGATGTGTGAGATGGTGGAAGCATGCAACAGCATAGATGTGTTGAGGAAGAACTAAGACTTGGCCACCTTGGGGATAGCTGTTTTCCAAGAAATGACAAAATAGATGGGATAGTGGTCAGATAACATCACATCTATCAGGGGAATGACAAGTAGATCTCGATCTTCAAAAAAAGAGAAAAAAGATTGCATAGAGATCATAACACAATCGAGATGTTTCAAAATATGGTTAGAGCCAGCTCAAAAGTTGGACCAAGTGTGCCAGGCCCCACTACCCTGATGGTAGTTTGTATTGCGATAAAAAAGGCCCAATTTATTTTGCATGTAGTACCAAGCTTCTCTTTCCCCCAGTTGTCCACCAAAGGGGTAAAATTCCATCTTTGTTAGATGCTACTTCAACCATATTGAAGTCCCCACACATGACCCAAGTAGTAGGAGGCAAGTTGTCAGCAAGCCAAACCCACATCTGGGACCTCTCCATAGCATCATTGGAGGAATAAACATTAATGACTCCAAAAGAATGATTGTGAATGAAAATAAAAAGCTAGATAATTCTATGCATGGGTTCAGAACCATGCGAAATAATAGCATAATAAAGGCAAGGTGATAGGAGAGTAACTAAACCACCTCGGTCAAGTTCATCCTAAGAGGAAAACATAATGCCATCCTGCCAAATGACACGGCATGTAGCAAAAAGCATGAAACTAGAAATCTTAACTTCTTATAGGTAGAGAAAATCTAAATTACCAAGTCTATGAAAGGTGTCCTAGACATAAAATTTTTTGGGGAGGTCTGAAAGATCTCAAACATTCCAGGAGAGGAAGTTCATGAGAACTCTTCTATATCATCCCCATCCTGAAGAGAGGAGTAGCTATTCTGCAAGAAGGTAGAAACTGGGTGGAAGTCAGATGGGAAATCCTTTGGCCTAATAGCCTGTCATTTCACTTCTGGTATCTCTGCACATCCAAGAGGACTACAAGAATGCCTTGTTGGTGATGGCATGATGGAAGAAACTGCAAGAGGAGCATGAACCCCAGCCAAGGCAAAAACCCTGGCGATCGCCTTAATCCACTGCATACTAGTAGGGTTTGGAACCTACAAAAACCCCCAGAATAGGCCCTGTGGAAGCTGCTTGTGTCCCCACACTAACCGATGTAGACACTCCTATGGGAATAGGAGGAACCACAGTGAACATCACATAAGATTTCTTGGGGGACAAGGGATTCAAGGGAACCTTTCCCTTGTGCCCAAAAGTAACCCATTCTTCCCTTTTTCCTTTGGCCTATTTGGCAAGCGCTTCTTTAAGCGTGGGCTTGACCCTAGGTGTAGCCAAAGGGCAATCCTTGATCTTGTGTTCCATGGACTGACACCTATAATAGGTGTTAAGTAGATTCAAGTAAAGCACCTTCTAGGAGAAAGTTTGAGCTCCAATCTGGATTTCCATAGAATCCTTGAGATCCTTGGAAAGATCAACTTTGATACAAATGCATCACTATGGGCAAGCATTAAAAATTTTCTCAAGCTCCTTGGTGACAACTTTTCCAAGGACTTTGGCAATAGACTCAATGAAAGGCCAGCATGGAAAAGGAAGACCTGGAACCTTGACCCACATAGGAACACTAAATTTTTTATCATCTGAGACTATGAAGTCTCAGGACCATTTTTGGAAAACAAGTAGAGAGGAATGCACAAACCAAGGTCTATTGTTAAAGATCACATCTTCTTGCGACATGTTAGCAAAGTGAAATAAAAAAAAAAACCTTTGGTAAGGTTTTGCATAGCATCAAGGCAGACTCCATGAGGATTCCAACATTTGTTAACCTAGTCTTGGAGCATACCTTCAGGAGGAGTCTTACCAAAAAAATAACCTATTAAGGTATGTTGCTATAACTACTCACAAGCAGCATCAAATTCTTGCAAAGGAAGGATAATGTCAAGATTACCTTGTGAAAGACCTTCGGGACAAACTTGTGCAAACATTTGTTCTAAGGCAGTGCCATGGTAGTCTAAAGCAGCAACATGAATACCAGAAACAACTGGTTCATCATTGGCCAAAGCCATTATATCCTAACCTAAAAGCTCCCGCAGTAAATGTGATTTGACAAGTGGTGCCTATAGAAGGAAAGCTCAAACGAAGAGTCGTACATAAGAAAATTGAAAGTTTGCATGAAGCAAGAAACCCTAGCAGAGCGAAAAACTCACTTCAGCCCTAGTACCTTATTTTTTCAAACACACCAAAACTATTGAATTTTAAATAAATGCATTCTTTTAAAAGTAAAACAGTGTGATTGTTCTTTTTTTTTTCTAAGGTTTAATTCTAAATTTGTTTTTTAAAGAATCTTATAAGTAAATAAATAAGGGGAGTAATTTTATTTCTCTCAAATAGTTTAATTTTCACATTTATTTAATCTAGGAGATTTTTTTTAACATTAATCTTCTAACCATGTCTACTTTGATTCCTAATATTAAGTTAAATAACTCGAACTATCATGCTTGGAAAACTCATCTTTCCTTCATTTTTCAATTTAGGCATATTTTAGAAGTTGCTGCTAATGCATCTTCAGTTGCTACACAAGATGAGAAAGATGTGTAGGACACTAAAAATAAGGAATTCCTTGGTCTCATTGGTATATCACTTAATGCTGATTTATATGTTCTAATTGCTCATTGCACCATTGCCCATGCTTGGGATGTTTTGAAGCAAATGTATGCTAGATGTACAAAATCTCACAAGATCCAATTGCAAGATGGTTTGGAAGATTTGAGGTATACTGATTTCAAATCCATGGATGAATTTTTACTAAAATTTGATTCCATTAAAATTTAATTGACTGGATTAGGTGTTACTCTAACTGATATTAAATTAATTACCATTATTTTAAAGAAAGGTCTACCTAGAAAATTTCAACAATTTATCACTAATGTTCATTCTCAACTTTATATTCCTACTTTATCTACTCAATTAACATTTAGTATCTTTCAAAATTTATTACATCAAGATGAAGCTAAGTTATTACAATTTGGTACTCTTAGGTCTAATGAACATGTCTTTGTGTATAAAAATCAAAATCAAAATTTCAAATGTTCTAATCACAATAATTCTCCAAATAATCATAATTTTAACAAGAATCATGATAAAAAAATATTTAATAATAATCATAATTTAAACAATAGATTTAACTCTACACCTTTGTTTAACAACAATATTAATCAAAATTCAAATCGTAATAGTAACCATCCTAATCAATATAATAGTCTTAATAAAAAGACCCCATTGTACTTATTGTGGGAAAGATGGTCATTTAACTAACAATTATTTTTAAAATCAAAATGATAAGCAACCTATCAATAATAATAATCAACATAATAAAAAATCTTATGGTAATCAATATCATCGTGCTTTTACTATTAGTTTCAATGTTTCTAAACATTTAGAATGGATTGTTGATAGTGGTGCTTCTCAACATGTTACATCTAATATAGAAATATTTGATTCTTTGCAACCCGATCCTTCAAATATTCCAATTCAATTAGCTAATAAACATAGTTGAAAAGTTGAAGGATTTGGTGATGTTAGTATTACAAATGGAAAGTTACATGATGTTCTATATGTTCCTGAATTGAAATCTAATTTTCTTTATGTTGCTTAAATATGTCAAGATTATAAAGTTTATTTAATAAGGACAAGTGTTGTATTTTTTATCCTAGCACTAATGTTATTGTTGCTACTACTAAGTTACATCATGACAACTTATTTAAATTTTACAAGTTTATCCCTTTAAGGAACTCTTTGCAAGAAAATATTGTATTTAATATGGGCCATGCAAGTCTTGATTATTTGAATTCTAATTGTATCTCATCTAATATGGTTGAAGAATTACATCCTATTGTTCCATCTAAAATTACATGCCCTAGGTGCATGAGTGGCAAAATGCAAAGCACTAAAGGTTATGGAGTTTCTAATCCTATTACCAACAAAGTGTTAATTGCAAGAGATGTTTGTATTGTTGAAGAAAAAGAAGTGCATGATTGTTATAATCATCAAAATGAAGAATTTAGTGGAAGAAAAATTGTGGTAGTGGAGGACCAACCTCCTTCTCTAAAACCTACTCCTCAAGTATCTACTTTTATTTCTCGTATTCCTTCTAATGTTTAAGTGGTGAAAATATTATAGCTCATAGTGATAAATATATTACTACTAAGAAAACACCTCAATGGTTTCAAAAATTACTTACTAAAAGAGACAAATATCTAGACTAGGTAGACTTAGACCTAGGAAAATTAACTACTAAGATGTCTTCTTTTATGCATTCTAATAATCCTCAACCTTTTGCAAAAACTAGGTTTCATTCTCCTTAGTGTGTTATTATGATGATTTTATCATTTGATAGTACTTTACTTCAAATAATTATGTTTTATTGACCATTGACCTCCTATTTCTTTGATATGATCTTAATTGTATTTACATAATTTCATACCATGATATTTTAGGTAAATTTATTCGTGTATATATTGGGACCCACATATATGATGCATGGATAGGAAAATTCAAGAGGAATAAGTCCAACTTAAACCTAAGATCATCTTCTTCTTAGAGTTGCACACAGAACCAACATATGAATTAAATAAATAATAGAGAACAAGAGACCAAATTCCATGCAACCATATGATGTAATCAATTAACTTCCATAAACAAAATCCAAACTATTAGAAATTCTTTAGAATAACTGAGAGGAGAGGGGCTTCAATCAATTATTCAAGGTCCAAATGTCCTATTTAAACTTTTTCACTAAGTGTAGTGAGCCCATTCAACCATTCATTCATCCAAACTTAATCATACCTATTCAGCAAGTTACTGTAAATCAACATGCAAGTATAACACATAAAAAGATCAACACATAACATAGTGATTTATGTGGAAACTCAATTTGGGAAAAATCACCAATAACATGCTACTCCATGCTCACTCTTCTGAAGTGATACCCTATGAAAGGCTTTCCCTATTAAAGCCTTACAACACACTATTAAATGTGACCTAGTCAAAGGATTTAATCACCTTATTAGAAGTGAGCCTGGTTAGAGGACTTTTAGAACATTCACTTGGAATGCCACCCTTTTAAAAGATTTACAAATTGCTATCAAACCAACCTAAGTCCATAGGATTTTCTCTTACCCTAACTTATACAATTGCTAAAGAGTAACTATAAGAGGTTTTGACCTGATTATAGAATACAACTCAACTTGTAGATCTCAAATCACTTCTCAACTCATAACATTTCCTAGCATTCAATCTATGCAACTCTTTGACATCTTGCCCTCCTTTCAAGCTTAGTCTCTTTGATTCTCCATGCTCAATGTACTGGTGCAATCATCTCTCTCTGACCACTTGTCGAAGCAGAGTCTCAGTGTTATGTTCTTCCTTCTCCTAGATGTCTTCTCCTTGACACCCTTATAACCACTTCATAATTTGGCACTCCAGTAGCTCTTGCTTCTTGGTCATTGAATCCTTAAATAGAAGTCTAGAATTCCTTTTCTCACTCAAGTCTTCTCTCCTTTAATTTCAATTCATATTGATTAGGTAGGATTCATTGAATCTAACCCATATTATGCTCCTTCTAGAAACATCATGAAGAATCCTCTTGAATTTGCTCAAAAATAGTTTACATAAAATTCTATGCCACTAGCTCATCATCCTTATCCTCTAACTAGTTCACAAAATTAAGGGTAACAAATTTGTCAGCTCAAATTTGGTGATTCTTTGTCATTTCCAATGATTTAGTAGCTTGGCACTATTGAAATCCTAATGCTCAACACATACTATGTTACTTAGCATCAACTATATTTTACTAATGCTTGGCACCTGAAGTTCACTTGGCACCTACTAAGATTTTCTAATGCTCAGCACCTATTACTTTTCTCGACACTTGAACTTCACTCGACACCTGAAGTTCACTTGACACACACTAGATTTTCCTTTTTCTTGGCTTTAACTAGCTTGCTCAACACCCACTAATGAACTTAGCTTAAGCTTTGCAGTCAACCTTATTACAATGTATACTTATAATATTTTTGTGTGGCTAGCCTTTATATCTTCAACCATGTTATCAATACATCATTTAGCCATTCTCTTAACTAATCCTTACACTTCATTATAATATCATAACTCAACCTTTCCCTTAGGTACTCTTATTACATCTTGTTGATCAAATCCTCTTCATCAATCAACTAAGTGATAATACTTAGATCTTATAAGAAATTATCATTCCTACAAATAGTAGGTTTGATATCAATAACAAAACAATGATTGAAAAAATTCTTTATCAACCAACCTCCTTCTTTGGAACAATCTCCCTCTTTGATCTTAAATCTTCTTTTCACATGATCTTTTCAATCGAATTTCCAACAATCTCTCTCTTTGGCATTGATGGCAAACCAAATTGATCAACCATCAGACTAGACTATTTGACCAAATGCTAACTAGGTTAGAATAGTAAGTCAAATGCCAAAAAGTAATTGTGTTACCATCAATTTTCACATCTCCCTCTTTTGATCTACTATATTGATTGCTTCATTTCTACTTCTCCCTCTTAGCTATTGTATCCTTATCTTTCCTTTCTACATTCTTACATTTTCTCCCTCTGTATAAATTTCTCATCTTCTATTATTTTCCATTTTCTGATTAGTTTCTTCATCTTCTCCCTCATATTTTTGATCATTTTTGTCTACTTCTCCCTCATACTATTGATCAAATACTATTGATCAGTTGTTTCTTTACTTCTCCCTCTTTTGACAACAATGTCAAAGACATACTATTCAACATCTTATCATAGAAGTATAGCTTTTGTAGGTTCTTTCAATTTCTCCCTCTATCACCTTGCTTGTGATTGATTTGAAACTTTAGCACTTTAATTACTTTAGGCATGAATCCTAAAGTAGGTATCCTCTACATCTGTGTGTAATATTTCAACAATCAATTCTTCTGATGTAGGGCAGTCTTACTTTTGCTTCAAGTAGCCTTGGCTAGGGGTATTGCCCCTAACTTACCTTTAAGATACTCAAAAGCATTTTAAGGTAGTGCTTTTGTGAAGATGTCAGAAATATGTTCCTTTGAGCTAACATATTCCATCTTCACGTGTTTGTCTTCCACCAATTCTCTTACATAGTGATATTTGATTGCAATGTGCTTGGTTTTAGCATGTCTTACAAGATTCTTTGATATGTTGATAGCACTTGTATTATCACAATAAAGTATCACAAGATCATTCACTTCTTCCTTCATACCTTGCAGCAAATGTTTGATCCATACAATATTTGTGCAATTGATAGCAGCTACAACATATTCAACTTTTGCAGTGGACTATGAGGTACAACTTTTCTTTTTGCTGGTCCATGTAATCAATCTTTTTCCTAAGAAAACCGTTCCTCCACTGGTGTTTTTTATATCATCAATGTTACGTCCTCAATTTGCATTAGTGTAGGCTCTTAGCTCAAACTTTTCACTTCTCTTGTAATACAAACCAAAGTCATCAGTTCCTTTTAGGTACCTCAGTATTCTCTTTACTACCATCAGATGATGTTCTCTTAGATTTGTAGAAAATCTTGCCACTATTCCAACAACTAATGCAATGTCTGATCTACTATGTACAACATACTGCAACTTTCCAATAATTGATCTATACATTGTCTAATTCACTTCAGTTGACTCATCATTCTTTGATAACTTATGTTCTATTGCCATTGGTGTGCTAACTGGTTTTGAGTCTTCTAATCCAAATGTCTTAAGTATCTTCTTGATGTATTTTGATTGGGTCACAAATATGCCATGCTTCAATTCATGTACTTTCAATCCAACAAAGAATTTGATTTCTCCAAACATTAACATCTCAAACTCATGCTTCATTTGATCAGAAAAATCTTTGCATAGAGCATCTTTTCCTCCAAATATTATATCATCAACAAAGATTTTAGATATCAAAATATCTTTGTCTTTTTATGCCTTGATATATAGGTTGTTGTCATCTGTTCTCTCAAATCCTATCTTCATAATATATTTGTGTAGCCTCTCATACCATGCTCTATGTGCTTGCTTCAAACCATAAAGTGCCTTATGTAGTTTGCAAACCATATCCTTGTTGTTGTCATCAACAAATCCCTCTAGTTGTTCAATGTAGACTTCCTCTTCCAATATACGATTCAGAAAGGTAGACTTCACATGCATTTGGTACTCTTTGAAACCTTTGTAAGTAGCATATGCAAGTAATGTTCTTATTCCTTCCATTCTTTCAAAAGGGGCAAATGTTTCCCCATAATTTAATCTTTCTTCTTGTGTATAGCCTTTGCAAACTAATCTGGCTTTGTTTCTAGTTATCTCACTATTCTCATCAAGTTTGTTTCTAAACAGCCATTTAGTACCAATTACATTCTTATCAGTTGGTATAGGAACTAGGGTCTAGGTTTTTTTCTTCTCAATCTGATCTATCTCCTCTTTCATAGCTTTATATTAGTCATCATCTTGTAGTTCATCTTTCACTATTTTGGGCTCAACCTTGCATAGAAAACATGATTCATTCCTTAGTCTATTCCTTTTCATTGGTCTAGCATCCTTGTCACCAATGATTTGATCTACAGGGTGATGTATTCTCACATACTTAGCTAACCTTAGTTCTGTCCTTCTTTCCATGTTTGATCCTTTAGCTTTAGAGTCATTTTTCTCTTCTTCATCTAGTACTTCATCATTTCTTTCATGTGCACTAATTTTAGAATTAGAATATGCATTTTCTTCATTCTGCAACTCAATATTCACTGGCTGTGACTTGGCTGATGTTGAGATATGTTGTTGATTCCCAACTTGATTGGCAACATTATCTTCAACAATAATTCCTTCATAGAAGTATACAAAATATCTATAATCCTCTAGTTTCCTAGAATCATCAACTTGGACTTCTGCATGTTCATCAAAATTTACATTTGCACTCTCCACAATCTTGTTAGTGTTAGTATTCAAACACTTGTATGATTTTCTTCTAGTGGAATACCCAAGGAATATGTCTTCATCATTCTTTGCATCAAACTTTCCATTTCTAATATCTTTAGGAATATAGCATTTACAACCAAAGACTTTGAAATGTTTTACATTTGATGAGTGACCATATCATAGTTCAAAAGGTGTTGCATTTGTACCTTTCTTGACTTGAACTCTATTGAGGGTGTAAACAGTAGTACTTATAGCTTCTCTCTAGTACTTTAGAGCAACATTTTTTGAAACTTAATTGATAAAATATTTATTAACTTAAATAAATATTATCACATTCCAACTTTTATCTTCAAATTAATTATTTTATTTAATTAATTTTCTAATTAATTAAATAAAATAAATATTAAAATACGATATTAATTTTCCATTAAATTAAACCATTAATTAAATCTTTTAATCAGGCTTAATTAATAAAAAATACACTAAAGACTCATAAAGTAAAATACAAAAAACCCATTATAGAAAAACACATACAAAATCAAACCAAAAGGGTTAATATCATGAATTACATCATTTGATGCATTCAGAGGGTACTCAACTCAGATACTTGTCCTAATTTCTAATAAGGACAAATTCCTTAAAGGGTTGGGATTTGGACTTGAGAATTTATCTCCCCTCTCTTACGATTGAGATAATGCGATAGGATATGCTTATCTTGGCAATTCAGGGAAGTCAATACCCGATACCTGCAACCTACATAAAAACCATGCATGTACATACAATATATATGTATATGCTATCTAAATAGGTAATGGAAAAAAGTGGTGCATCGTGTAGATCCTGACTAGCAGGTGACTACGACTCCCTTCCTTAACCACATCAAAAATGTCATACATAAGAACAAACACGAAAACCATACACATGCAAGTATGGGGTAAGTATCCATAATAAAACACATGTGATAATAAACCATCTAACTAATGAATAGCTAAAAATAATGTAATAATCATCATGCATACATGAAATGTAGAGTCTAAGTAATCTCATCACATATCAATTGAATCCATAGGACAATATTTGATAGTCTCAAAACAATGGTTCTAACCATCAACATAAACCTAGCCCTAAAAGAGTTTGACAATGATAACAAAAATGTGACCTAGGGGCAGGCACTATAGCCTAACTATGATACACTCAATAGATTATAGTTTAGTCCTTCAACATAGTATGCATTATCACATGAGATTTTCTCAGTAAGATTAATTGAGCCATTTCCTTTGATTTGACATAGAGCATCATTACAAAATCTAACACTATTTCCATCATATTGAGTAAAGATAATAAAATTAATTTTATCTCTTGTCATGTGATGTGAGCACCCACTATCTATGATCCTTTTGTCATTCTTGTTCACATAGGTTACCAGTGTTGTGGCTTCATCTTCATCTGATTCATCCTTCATGGACACATAGACTACTTCATCATCATTCTCATTAGAATCTTCTTCAAAAATGTAGGATCTTTTGTCTTTGTCCTTATAATATCTATTATGATCTTCTCTTTTGTTCTTGTACTTATTTCCTTCTTTTTAGTTCTTCTTCTATGTACACCTTGCAGCAATATGACCTTCTTCATTGCAATTAAAACAAATGATAGGAAGCTTGCCTTTGAATTTACCTTTGCCTCTATAGAATCTTCTAGCTAGTAGTGCTTCCAATTGTTCCACATCTTCCTCATCTATGCTACTACCACTGGATGCATGTTTTCCTTTTCTTCTCTTCTTGGTTGATGTCACCTCCTTAGTATCTTTCAATGTTAGCTTGGCCTTGAAAGTAGATTCAAGGTTTTCAAGTTTGTAGTTGTCAAAGTTAGACAATTCAAATGCAGTAAGTCTTCCTACAATTCCTTCAAAGGTTAGTGTGTTTCCTTGTATACACCTTAGCTCTTGGATGGCTGAAACTCTAATAGCATAGATAGCGAGTAGAGTTTTTAAGTATTTTTTGTTGATAGTCTCTTCTTCCAATTGATCACCTAGGCTTCTTATTGCACTTACCACTTCTTTCATCCTGGATCCATATTGAGTAGCATTCTCACCTTCCTCCATTTTCATGTCATCAAACTTTTCTCTAAGGCTTTCTCTCTTTGCTCTCTAGACATTTTGATCTCCTCCATAGATATCTATTAGACCTTTCCACATTTTGAATGCAGTGTCACATTGTTTGATATCATCAAATTTAGCATAACTGAGTGTAGAGGCAATCTCTAGCATTGCCTAGTTGTGCTCCTTCCTTTTGCTCAAATCATCTATAGTAAGGGGTCCAACTAGGTCTACATGCTCTATTCCAATTAAATTTTTAGCATAATAACCTATTGATCCAAGGTACAGTTTCATTAGACTCTTCCATACAACAAAGTTGTCTTTGTTGAGCTTGGGAACTTCTCTCTTGGACATCTTGATCTTCCTACTTCTAGTACCCTAAAACTAAATCAGTAGATGGCTCTGATACCAATTGTTAGAAATTCTTTAGAATAATTGCCCGAGGAGGGGGGGGGGGGGTGAATAAGTTATTCAAGGTCCAAATTTCCTAATCAAACTTTTTCACTAAATGTAGTGAGCCCATTCAACCATTCATTAATCTAAGCTTAATCATTCCTATTTAGCAAGTTACTATAAATCAACATGGAAGCATAACACATAACACATTGATTTATGTAGAAACTCAATTTGGGAAAAACCTTTAGTAACATGCTACTCCATTCTCACTCTTCTAAAGTGATGCCCTGTGAAAGGCTTGTCCTATTAAAGGCTTACAACATATTGTTAAATTTGACCTGGCTAAAGGATTTAACCACCCTATTAGAAGTGGACCTAGTTAGAGGACTTTTAGAAAATTCACTTGGAATGCCACCCTTTTAAAGGATTTACAAATGGCTATTAAACCAACCTAATTCCATAGGATTTTCTCTTACGCTAATTGATACAATTGCTAGAGAGTAACAATAAGGGGTTTTGACTTGATTACATAATACAACTCAACTTGTAGATCTTAGATCACTTCTCAACTCATAACATTACCTAGCATTCAATCTATGTAACTCTTTGACAGCTTGCCCTCCTTTCAAGCTTAGTCTCTTTGAGTCTCCATGCTCAATTTACCAGTGCAATCATCTCTCTCTGACCACTTTTTGAAGTAGAGTCTCTGTGCTATATTCTTCCTTCTCCTAGATGTCTTCTCCTTGACACCCTTCTAACCACTTCACAATTTGGCACTCTGCCAGCTCTTCCTTCTTGGTCTGTGACTCCTTAAATAGAAGTCTAGAATTCATTTTCTTGCTTGATTCTTCCCTCCTTTAATTTCAATTCATATGGATTTGGTAGGATTCATTTAATCTAACCCATATTAGTTTATTTGTAGAAACATCATGAAGAATCCTCTTGAATTCGCTCAAAAATAGTTAACATAAAATTCTATGCCACCAGCTCATCATCCTTATCCTCCAACTAGTTCACAAAATTCAAGGTAACAACTTTGTTAGTTAAAATTCAGTGATTCTTTGTCATTTCCAATAATTTAGTAGCTCAACACTATTGAAATCTTGATGCTTGGCACATATTGTGTTACTTGGCATCAACTACATTTTATTGATGCTTGGCACTTGAAGTTCACTCAGCACCTACTAAGATTTTCTAATGCTTGGCACCTGTTACTTTGCTCAGCACTTGAACTTCACTCAACACCTGAAGTATACTCAGCACACACTAGACTTTCCTTTTGCTCAGCTCCAACTGAGAATTTTCTCAACTTCAACTAGCTTGCTTAGCACCCACTAATGAACTTAGCTTAATCTTTGCAGTCAACCTTATTACAACATTTCTAATGTTTATAAGTGTGGCTAGCCTTTATATCTTCAAGAATGTTATCAATACATCATTTAACCATTGTCTTAACTAATCCTTGCACTTCATTACAATATCATAACTCAACCTTTCCCTTAGGTACTCTTGTTACATCTTGTTGATCAAATCCTCTTCAGCAATCAACTAAGTGATAGTAATTGGATCTTATAAGAAATTTTCATTCCTAAAAATAGCAGGTTTGACATCAATGACAAAAAAATGATTGAAAAAATTCTTTGTCAACCAACTTCCTTCTTTGCAACAATCTCCCTCTTTTATCTTCAATCTTCTTCTCACAGTGATATTTTCAATCAGATTTCAAACACAAACATGGCTGGTTGTGAGGGCTTCCAGGTTGTGGCCATATAAAAATAATTATGAATTCAAGTCCAAGCTCACATCTTTCCTTCTTCTCTAAGATGTTCTAATGATCTATCTTCTACATCAATCCAAGCTCCTTATATAGATAGCTAAGACACAAGTCAGCTAGTCAAGCATTTAATTACATTATAGTTCCACCTTGGAAAATTAAATCAAAACTATAGAAGATAGGATCAAAACTAAATAAAAAGTTATATTTAGGTACACACATGACCCAAGAACATATCCCTATCTTAACAAGATCTCATTTCATCATCTAAAACCATGCAAGATAGAAAACTCCACACATTTTCATGAAAACTGCCGAAAAATTGATGTCCAAGAAAAACAATGATATCTCCTAACTTTGCTCAAATTAGAACTTGTAAACTTAACTGAATGTATTAATTTAGTTCCTCTTCAAACCATTAAGTTTGAAAATGCTGATTCATTAATAATAATTTCTCATTCATCATGAAAGTTAGGCATAGAAATCAGACAGAAAAATTGGCAGAAAATCAATGTCTAAGGAAAATGACCATATCTCCCAACTCATGATGAATTAGAGATTACGCCTTTAACTAAAGATATTAATCTAGGCCCTATATAATATTGAAAATGTGCAACCTTTCAATCATCAAGGATAATTAATTACATTTCCCACAACTGGCATGCAGAATATAGAAAATACAGCTCCAACAGCAATGCTACTTCTCAAACAATAGATTGGTAAAGAAATTTTTTTGGTTGATGTAGGATTTATCCAGGACCCAAGATGCTCTTGTATTAGACACCTTAGGTTAATAAAGAATTGATGTCCACATCAAGAACTACTTATATTCTGATATGAATCATAAAGATCCAACTTAGCTTGTGTAATCCAAGAACCATCTTCAATTGGCTTATGGTATTCCATGTAGCCTTTTCCTCTGTTGATTTTTCTTATCCTGGTATCCAAAACTCTTTCTATTCCCTCAGCTTTTTTTAGGATAATCTAGTTTATTAGCTACTTCATGATCTGATTCATGGTACTCATATATGTTATTAATGTTGAATATACGTGAAATATCCATATCCTCTGGTAATTCAATCTCAAAAGCATTACCACTTTCAAATTTCTTCAGAATCTTACAAGTCCTGAACTTCTTCATTTTTAGCTTGTTGTAGGTTCCAACTGGAAATGTTTTCTTCTTCAAGTAAACCATTACTTCATCACTAACTTCAAAATATTTATGTCTTCTTTTTTGATCCATTATTTTCTTATATACCATATTACTGTTATTCAAATTATATTTGACTTCTTGATGTAGTTTCTTCATAAAATTAGAAAATTCTTCAACCTCAACACTCATATTTGTTTGCATGCTCAAGTCTCTCAATTCTATAGTTCCCTTAGGATGAAATCTAGTAACAATTTTAAATTGTGTTGTATTAGTACTTGTATTGACAGAATTATTATGTGCAAACTCTACTTGTACCAAAACCAAATCCCAATTTAAAGGCTTATCCCCATCCAAACATCTTAACAAGTTACCCAAGCTTTTTTTCACAACCTTAGTTTGTCCATCTATCTGAGGGTAAAATGTAGAACTAAACTTAAACTCTATATTCAAGTTCTTCCAAAGTGTTTTCCAAAAATAATGAATAAACTTAGTATCTCTATCTTAAATAATAGATTTAGGAAAACCATGCAATCTTGTCACTTCCTTGAGGAATAACTTAGCTACATGTAATGCATTATATGTTTTTGTACAAGGTCTAAAATATAACATCTTTAAAAATTTGTCAACCACAACAAAGATAGAATCATTAACCCTCTGAATTCTAGGTAAACCAAGAACAAATTCCATATTGATATCTTCCCAAGGCTTATCAGGTACATGGAAAGGTGAATATAATCTAAAATTATGACTAGTTCCTTTTGTTGTTTGAAAAATTTTGCAACTTCTTACCATTCTCTACACATCCTTATAAATCTGCGGCCAAAAGCATCTCTCTAAAATCAGATTCACTATCTTATCAATCCCAAAATGTCCAACAAGTCCACCAATATTTTTCTCCTTCATTATGTTTTCTCTCGTAGATCCTCTAGGTATACATAGTTTAATTCCTTTAAACAACATGTCTTCATGAATGAAATAATCAGCCAACTTATCACTCATAGTTTGTTCTTTAGATGATTTCCAAGGTTTTGCAAAATCAAGATCGGTCTCATATAAATTCTTCTAATCATCAAAATCAAGTATCTCAACTCTCATCTTTATCGGAAAATTTCTTATTCAACTCAAGGCATCAAAAACTTTATTTAGCTATCCACTTTTATGCTTTAATGAAAAGGGAAAACTCTGCAAAAACTCAACCCACTTCATTTGTCTCTGATTCAACTTATGCTAATTTCCCAAATACTACAAAGCTTTATGGTTAGTATACAACACAAAATCTTTGCATCTAGTTTTGAACAAAATTCTTCTCAAAATAGGTTCCTTATCAACTTTTTAATTCCAAAAAATCCTTCTTAACATCAGGTTCTCACCATTTTCACATTCATTAGGTGTTTTAGCAACTTTTTCACAAGCTAAAGTATTTTTTTTGTTAACTCTAATCTTCTTTCTAGAGCTAGTACATTTGAAGGCCCTATGTCCTTCTTCACCACATTTTTAAAAAATACCTTTAAACTAATATCTCTTTTCTCTTTTTCCACTATAATTATCCCTAGAGTAACTAGTATATCTACCTCTAGAGTAATTATCTCTTTTAGCATGTCCATCATTCCATCCTTTATCTTGCATTGTGTCATCAGATCTACTTCTTTCTCCATAAATTCTTCCTCTTCTTCTTTAAATCTTCCACCTCTTCCTCTCTGTCTTTGATCATCTTTGTTTGACAACCTTTCTTTAGCTTCCAAAGAAAATTATTATGCCTCTTCCATGCTATCCATCTTAACATATTTGATCTCATCTTGAATTGATGCTCTTAGGCCATTCAAGTATCTAGCCACTATCTCAACTTTATCATCAACATGTCCATATCTGATATCCAACTTGTAGAACTCCTTGGTATATTCCTTCACACTCATGTCCTTTTGTCTCAAATTTTGCAATTTTCTCAACAAACTAACTTGGTAGTCTATTGGGAGAAACTTCTTATTCTTCTTTCCAAGAATCTTCATCCATCTTTTGATCTTTTCTCATATTAACCTTCTTATTATTAGGAGTACCTTCATACTCAAAATATTTTTCCATCATAGAGATCCAATCCAACAATGTATTAGTCTCAAGTCTCACATCATATTGAGAAACTTCAACAACAAGTTTGGAATTGGCTTGAGAAAAAACTCTCAAAAGTCTTTCCTCATCTTTTTTAGCTTTAGGTATAGGTTCAGGATTAGGTGTTGCCTCTTCATCATCACTAACATCTTCAAGATGTACACCTCTTCTTTGCGTTGTCTCTACAACTTCAAGTCTATGTGCAATCTATCTCAACATGTCTATTATAGCATTATCAACATTTCCTCTACCACAAACCATCTTGAGAATAGTTCCTACAAGACTATAGCCTTCTACAAGTTATAGCTCAAATTTCAGATCGACCACCCTACAACCAATCCAATAAGGTTCTCCACAATTCAATCCATAAGAAAGAACTCTACTTTGATACCACCTGATGTAGGGATAGGCAAATTCAATAAGAATAAGTTCAACTTAAACCTACAAACATCGCTTTCCTAGAGTTACACATGAAAGAATTATAGAAATCAAATAAACAAAAGAGAACAAGAGACTAGATTCCATGCAACCATATGATCTAATAAATTAACTTTCATAAACAATAGCCAAACACGCCCAGATATGAGGCCTTCCAAGTTGCAGCCATATACAAAGAATTATGAATTCAAGTCCAAGCTCACATCTTTCCTTATTCTCTAGGATATTCTCATGATCTATCTTCTACATCATCTACCATAATCTCATAATGATTTCCTACATCAATCCAAGCTCCTTATATAGCCAGATAAGCTACAAGTTAGCCAATCAAGCATTTAATTACATTATAGGTCCACCTTGGAAGAGTAAACCAAAACTATAACAAATAGGAACAAAACTCAACAAAAAGTTACATTTAGGTCCACACATGACCCAAGAACATGTCCCTATCTTAAAAAGATCCAATTTCATCATCTGAAGCTACACAAGATGAAAAACTCCACATGTCTTCACATAAAACTGCCAGAAAATTAATGTCCAAGGAAAAATGCAATATCTTCTAACTCTGATAGAATTGGAACTTACGCTCTTAACTAACGTTATTAATTTAAGCCTTTTTCAAACCCTGAAGTGCAAAAATTTTGATTCATTAAGGATAATGTCTCATTAATCATGAAAGTTAGGCATAGAAATCAGATGCAAAAATTGGAAGAAAATTGTTGCATGAGGAAAATGGTCATATCTCCCAAATCATGATAAATTAGGACTTGTGCCTTTAACTAAAGATGGTAATTGGTTCCCTCTGCAATCCCTAAAAGTTAAAACCTCTTAATCATCAAGGATAATTAGTTACATCACCCACAACATGCATGCAGAATATAGAAAATATAGCTCTAGTAGCAATGCTACTTCTCAAACAACAGACTGGTAAAGAAATGTCTTTGGTTGATGCAAGATTGCTCCAAGACCCAAGATGATCCTGCATCAATATATATCCCAATAAACATACAAACCATTTTTTCTATTGTGAATTTTCAAACATGAGTGCCTTCTTATATTTTTTTGCAATTGTAAATGTGTTAAATTATTCTTTATTTGGAACTCAAAATTACCCTTGCTCACCCTCAATGAAGGTATCATTTATTTATCTCACTCTTCCATTTCTAATTCCTTGATATTATGATTCATTGTATGCAATTTCCTTCAAAATTACTGTGGTGCATTTCTATGCTTTTATAGCATCATTTTTTTCCCAAATTGGCACTTTATGGTTTATACCATTTATTTATATTGTAGTTCTCTCTATTTGGTTATATGTGTTTCAATTTGAAAGGATGAGATTTATGAGTTTCCCTCCATTTAGTTTTATTGGTTCTACTTTGAGTTTTGATATATATATATAGAGAGTTTTCTTCCATGTTGTTCCATTTTTCCCTCATGAAGAGGATGATATTCTTGGATTTTACCTCCAATTTCAGTTAATTTGACCCGTCTTGAAGGCACTTTACTCTTATTTAAAGGAACCATGTTGTTAATACTCATACTCCTTCCCTTTGGTATCTTTGAAATAATGGTATATAATATTCCACATACTCCATTTCTTAAATCATGAGTTGTGTGTGTTATGGATTGATCACCCATTAACTTGTACTGAGATGACTTATTTGTGGATTATCTATATCCATGTGATTGATGCATTGTTGATGTTGGGCTCATTAGTTGGCCTTGTCTATGGTCTTTTGTGCCTTGTATATTTCTTTCTTGAGAGATTTGATAACATCTTTTCCTATCAAACTTTTTCTTTGAAGAATATGATTTATCTTGATTGCTTTGTGGTACCAAGTTACATTTACATTTTTCACTCTATTCCAATTTAATCTATGAGATTTTACTTAGAAATTTTCTAACTTGAATGTAAGATGAAATTCTCCTCATGGATAGTTGCCTTCTTTCTTGTTTCTATGTTTGAGGTAATCCATCAAGGCACATAAAAGACATCATTATTTATTGTAAAAAACCTATGCCACATAAATTCACTTGAAGATATAACACACTTGAAGGATTGTCCACTTCTCTTGGCTGTACAACAATGTACCCACACTGATAAGAGGCCGCTTGCACAATTGAATATATTTCAAAAATCAAGTTATACTATTTCAAATTCGATTTTATACCCTTTGATGTAATCTCCTGAAGTAAATATTAAAGGGGGATGTTATAATTAGTAATCTTTCCATGGTTGTATTTATTTATTATATAGGATAAACCAAGGTATCCCTTATGTTGTTTGTCCTCTAGTCCAGATAGGGAGGACATGTCATTTTCTTGTTCTATTGTCCATGTGTAAGGAGAAATCATTTTTTGTAATTCCTTTATTAAGGAAAATGTATTTCCTCCTTAAGAGGATCTTGACATTTTGCACACACTTATTATGGATGTGACATTGATAGAAATTAGAGTTACATGCAAAACTCCTTTCTCATCTCTATAAAATATATCCCTCTCTCTCATTGTTATATAGAACTTCTTCACATCATCTTGATGTCATTGTAATAAGCTATTTGCTCCACTATTCTTTCTCTCTCCTTTGTTAGGGACTTTTCCTTCCATTAATAAAACTCACAAGAGGTTTTCTCTAATTTTCCCTTTCAAAATATTTGTCTCCTTTGTTGCTCTTCATTGGTGTATTCTCTTAGATCTTCATTATTTCATTGTAGTTTTTTCATGAATTAATTTAGTTTCCTTTCTCATCCTTATCATTTCTCACAATTACTAGAACTTATGTTATAAAAATAGATAACCACTGGATCAGTAAACTCTTCCTTCTTACCTTTCAATAATTGTTTGATCCAAATGATACTTGAACAATTTACTGTTGCTGCCACATACTCAACTTTAGTTGTTGATTGGGAAATGTAGTTTTTCTTCTTTCTTATCTATGAAATTATTCTCTTTCTTAGAATGAATACACCACCACTTGTGTTTTTTCCATCATCAACTTTCGTACCCAATCAGAATTAGTGAATACCTTTAGTTCAACTTTATCATTCTTCTCATAATACAATCCATAGTCTTTTGTTCCTTCTAGATGTTTTAGTATTATCTTTATTTCCATCATGTGATTATCCTTAGTACTTGCTAAAAATCTAGCAACTATCCCAATAGCTAATGCAATATCTATTCTATTGTGACTAGCATATTATAGTTTACCAATTATTGATTTGTATTTTTTCTAGTTCACATCAATGGAATTATCATTCTTAGATAGTTTGTGTCCAGTAACCATAGGTGTACCCACTAGTTTAGAATCTTCCATACCAAAAAAATTTAGTATCTCCTCAATATATTTGGACTGAGTAATGAAAATACCTTTCTTCATTTGATATACTTGTGAACAAACAAAGAATTTAATCTTACCAAACATTGACATTTCAAATTCCTTCTTCATTTCATCAAAAAAAAATTTGCATAATGCTTCTTTTCCTCCAAATATGATATCATCAACAAAAAATTCATATAATAATACCTTATATTTCCTTCCAGTCTTCAAATGTAGATTGTTTTTGTCATTTTTCCTTTCAAAACCAATCTTCACCAAATAACTATGCAGTCTTTCATACCATGCTCTAGGGGCTTGTGTCAAACCATATAAAGCTTTGTGAAAATTGCATACCATGGTCTTCTTTTCAGAATCCATAAATCCTATAGGCTATTCTATGTATAAAATTCTTCTTCTAGTATTTCATTCAAAAATGTAAATTTTGCATTCATTTGATATACATTGAATCCTTTATAAGTATAATATGCAAGCAATGTTCTTGCTCCTTCCAATATTTCTATAGGAATAATGGTTCCCCATAGCCAACACCTTCCTCTTGCACATATCCTTTGCATACCGATCTAGCTTTATTCCTTGTGACTTCACCTTTCTCATTTAGCTTATTCCTAAATACCCACTTTGTACTAATAACATTTTTGTCTTTGGGTCTAGGTACTAAAGACCATATTTTGTTCTTTTTAATCTATTCAACTTCTTCATTCATAGCTTGTATTTAATCTCTATTATCCAAAGCATCTTTCATAGATTTGGGCTCAAACTCACAACTTAAGCATGTATCACTTCTGACTCTTTTTCTTGTCATAACACAAGACTCTTTATCTCCAATGATTTATTCAAATGCATGATGTTTTCTCACATTCTTTTCTAACACATAATCCTTACTTATTTGTTCCATAACAGGTTCATCTTGAAAAATAATTTCAAGCTCATTATCTCTTTTGTGTTCAATTTATGGTTCATGTTTTCTATGCTTGAAATTTCCTTCCTATTGTTTGGCTTCCTCTATCTATGACTCGACATCCATAGTATTCTACTCAACAACTAGTTATTGCAACTCAACATTCCTAGTGTTCTTAGGATTTACACCTTTGGTTTTTTTGTTCAAATGGAGTGCATGCAACACTATTATTCACACATATATGAATTTTTTTTAAATTAAGAAATTCTCTATTTTAGTTAATGTAACACATTTTTTTACTCTAACTAAGCACTACTAGTTGTAACCCAGCTGAGAAGACTCTAGTATCATCCAAGTAGAAGTTCAATGAAGAAGTTAGTATAAACCGAGCTTGGTCAATCATTGAAGGGATTCTAGTAAAAATTGAGTTAGGCTAATTACCAAAGGATTTCAATGTTAACCAAGTAAGGTTAGTTACCAAGGTTATCAATGGTAACTGAGTAATCTAGTTTCAATGCAAGCCAACCTACATCAAAATAACTTTCTTTATTATTTGGTTTATGCAAGCCAGCTTAGTGTATTTTTTTTGTTTATTTGTAAAGGTATTAAAGTAAACTTGACATTGGATTTCATATATATGAAAGGCCAAGCTGTGGATTGAAACATGGAAGTTGTAGAAAGAGAATAAGATGTGAATAAAGAAGGATATCTGATTGAAGGTAGAACATCCAAGGAGTTGCAAAGAATATTCTGATCGGGAAGGATCTAATAGATAAACTAGAAAAATGATCTAAATTTACAATCCAACTGCTTCATTAATCAGGTCAATCATTGTTACTCTCTAACAATTGTAATAGTGAAGAAATATCTTAACATAGTTGACTTAACATTCATTTTTCTAAATCCTCTAACAATGTGGCATTTCTAGATTGAAGTGTCTTAAGACCTCTAACAAGGCCACTCCTAATAGGGTTATTTAAATCCTTTAAAAGGGTTACACCAAATAGTGTGTTTTGTAACATTTAATAGGGTTGGCTCCTAATAGGGCTCACTTCATAAGAGTGAAAAGTTGTAACTAGTTGCATTGGTGGTTTTTCCAATTTGGGTCTTCATGTTCAATCTTGGTGTCTCATGTGTTTATGTTATATTCTTATTGATTTATCTTTCTGCAACTAATTTACTAAAGGTTAATACACATTAATATCTCAAAATTTCTTTGTTAACCAAGTTATAGTGTATTTATAGTTCTAATCAAGCTTTGAGTTATATGAGAGTTTGTATTGACATCTAAGGGATTTGGAATTATTTTAGTGATAACTAATTCACCTCTCCCATCTCAATTACTCCTCTTATATTTCTAAAAAATGGTGTCAAATTGTTCGGTGCTTGCAAAAAAGGTTTCAAGAACCTAAGCTAAAGATCAAGATGTCCTACAACCAAGAGATTCCTAATTAGTTGAATAGAGATAACTTCAAAGCATGATAGGAACTTATGAAGCTACATTTGGGAACATTGAATATATAGGCCTAAAATTTCTAGAGAGAAAGTATATGGCACCTTCTATTCCTTTGTCTATGGATCAAATCATGAGAAAGAAAAATCACAACACAATAATGATTGGAATTGCTTCTTCTCTCAATTATTTTTAATTTGATGAAGTCAAAGACTGTCCTACTACTCATGAAATGTGGAACAATATAAAAAGATCTATGGAGGAGATGACAATGTAAGGAGAGCCAAATTAGTAATTCTAAGAGGTCAATTTGATCAGATAAAGATGAGAGAAGGTGAAAATATTGAAAAATAAAGTGAAAGAATCAAAGCAAGTGTGAGTGTAATCAAAGCCTTAGGAGGAACAATAGATGATGTGACAATAGTTAGCAAGATATTAAGAACTCTTCTTCCTATTTATGCAATTAGAGTTTCATCTATTTAGAAATGAGATGTCATACCAAAAATGATATAACTTTGGATGCACTAGTTGGAAGGTTAACAACTTTGAGTTAGATAACTTTGATAACTATCTTGCATGATCTTAGAACATGGAATCAACTTTCAAAGCTAAACTAACTCTTGGTAGAAAGGGAGGAAACTCAAAAGGAAAATAGTCAGACAATGAAGAAGAAGAAGAAGAATTAGATGATGACCTTGAAGTTATTGAAGCTCTTCTTGCAAGAAGGTTACCTAAAGGCAAAGATAAATATAAAGGAAAAATTCTATTGATTTGTTTCTCTTGTGAATAAGTTAGTCACATTGCTACAAGGTGTCCAAAAAAGGCAAGCAAAGCTGACAGAAAATCCAACAACTTCAAAGGAAAGAAAGATTTCAAAAGCTACAAAGGCTACAAAGACAAAGGTAAGAAATCTTGTTATATTGCTAAAGACTCTAATAGTGATGATGAAAATGAAATGGTGTATATTTATATTAGAGATAAACTAGATGATGAGGATACTGAAAAGATGACACGTATTTCTCATGTTAGCAAGAATGACACATGGATAATAGACAATGGTTTTTCTCATCACATGATTGGTGAAAAAACTTAGTTTGGACACTTGGAGCACTATGATGGTGGAAGTGTTAAATTTGGGAACAATGAACCATGCTATGTGAAGGGAAAAGGTTGCATTGCATTAACTGATGAACTCAAATGTGACAATGCTTACTAGGTTGAAGGACTGAGGCACAATCTTCTAAGTGTGGCACAATTGAACAACATTGGATTCAAGGTATAGTTCATGAATGGGAAGGTTGGGCTTCAGGATGGTAAAGGAAACCTAGTTGCAACTGGAAATTAGACAAAAGGTAATCTTTTCTATCTTTATCTCACTAAAATTTCATGCTTTTTGGCACAAGTAGATGAAAGTTGTCTATGACATAAAAGAATGTTTCATGTAAACTTTGATAATCTAGTTACTACAAGTAAGAACATAAGAGTAAGAGGTATTCCAAATCTGAAGAAACTTGAAATGGCCATATGGAAACAATGTCAAATTGGAAAGATGGGTAAAACTAGCTTCAAAAGTAAGAATCTCAATATTGAAGAAGTCTTGGAACTAGTTCATACAGATCTTTGTGGACTAATAGGTATAGAGAGATACACTCAAGATAGACTTTTAATTTTTTTGTTGAAGATTATTCTAGGATGATGGTAGTAATGTACTTAAAAGATATATTTAAAGCTTTTCAAAAGTTCAAGTTGTATATGAGCAATGTTAGTATGCTAATAGAAACCAAATTTAAATAAAGCTTCTACAAACTAAACAAAATTCATAAACTTCAAGATAGACTAAGATGAGCTCTCAATTGAAAATATGAGCCATTAATGGGCTCTCTCAATGAGAAGCTCTCTTGTTGAGTGGCTTTATCTAAATGGATAGGATGTATGCTCAATATGCTTCCAAAGGCTTCAATGGATGATTGTGTATTTTTGGTGTGGATAGATGGCTTTAGTATGGATTTGGCTCTCAAAATAGCATTATAACTTTACTTCATGGATTGTGTTATTTTGCAAAGGGGAAGGATCCAATTTATAGGCAAGAGGCTTGAGGGATTGAGGGCTAAGATGCAAGGATGGGAAAAAGCTCATGGAGGGCTCAAATTGCATGAGAAGAGAGCACATGGATTGTGCTTCTTTATAACCAATCAAGGAGTGACACATGTCACATGGTGAGAGGATGGAGGAAAGGGGAAGGATGAGTCAATAAAGGAGGCTCAAGGGATAAAATCTTCATAAAGACCCTCATAATGACTTGTAAGAGCAATAAAAGGGCTTGGAAGAGTCATTTATGGCCTAGTAGACTTCATAAAGTTTTATGGTTGAGATATTTTGAGGGTGATGAGAGCAATTTCAACTTGGACTTGATTAGGAGGGTTTTAAGCTTGCTTAGGCTTGTGCAAATGATTAGAGGATAGATTAGGATGGTTTAGGATTAGCTTAGGGATAGGCAAGTGGATGGCATTTAATGAGGGTGGGTGAAGGAGGAGATATTTGTTAACTTTAGCTTGGGTTAGTAAGTCTTAACCCATTTTTAGGGAATGTGACAAGGTTAGGAGGGGATTAGGATTAGGTTTAAAGACATCTTCTAGAAGAGTCTAGACTTTGGATGAGGATAAAGACTTTCTAGAATAGTCTAGAATTTCCTAGGATGAGGATGAAGACTTTCTAGAAGAGTCTAGAACTTCTTAGGATGAGGATAAATTAGATTTTAGGAAATAAATAAAGTTTTATTTATTTCAAGGGTTTGGGTTGAGGAGATATTTATTAAAAAAAATTTAATAAACATGAGGATTAATATTTAATCTTAATTAAATATTTTGAGTTGGGATTAGGGGTAGGAAATGATGGGATTAGCCTTTAATTAAATTTAAAGAAGAATTAGAAGATTTTGGAAGAGGTTAGTGGTCTTAAGGAAATTGGCCAAGTTTTGGGCAAAAAATAAATTTTTTATTTATTTTTGGTTTTTTGGTCAATTTATTAATTAAATAATTAATAAATAAGGAAATAATGTTTAAATAAGATTTAAACATTTTTGGGAGGGATTCCTTAATTAAATATTTTTAATTAAGATAAAGGGATTTAATGGCATAAAAATTAATTAATTAATTAATTAATGATGATGTCATCAGGACTTTTTCAGAAAATAAAAATACTTTATTTTCTATAAGGTTTTTAGGTGTCTACATTTTGCCCCTCTTTGATGTGATGCCGGAAGTGGTATGGCATCAAAGATAAGAAAATAAGATGCCCAAGGCTAGAGCAGAAGAGGAGAGAATGGACTGTGAGATGCCCCCTCAAGAAGGTAGCGGGGAGAGAAAGCAAGGCTCGATGGCTTCTTGAAAAGTACAAGAATCTCGGATGAGCAAGGAAACTCAGATTGGCAAAGAGAAGGGGCTGAATTAGCTCAAACTCTCACTATGGGAGAACGATAAAGGAGAATCAGATGCAGAAGAGGAAGCAAGCTTAAGACTTTAGGGAAGGTGGAGGATGAAGGAGCAGAGCGCTATAAAAAGGAGTCCAGGATAGGGAGATGGATGAGGGGATTAAAAAAGTTGATGCAACAGGATTTCAAAGAGTCAGATTGGTGGAAGATGGGTTTCGGAGATCCCTAGGACTAGGATTGTGGATCTCGAAAGATGAGGCTTGGTGGATTGATTTGGATTGGTGGATCCCTAAGACTAGGATTGTGGATCCCTAAAGCTAAGAGTGATGAGTGATTCAAAGAGATACTAATGCATAAGCTGGGGTAGGAGAGACGGATGTTGGATATGGATGGGGGATAATGGAGATGAAGGAAAACCATTGAACCTTTTTGAGCAGGGGGATACTTCAAAGAGAAGTACTACCATGTAGTTGAGCACTAGATTTGCTATAGGACTATTGGTTAATTGCCAAGGTTACCAAGAACATCAAGGCCTTTTCACCAACCGTCCAAAGGACTGACAAACTAAATCAAAACAAACACACAAGGATTGCCCCAGCATCACACATGAATCCTAGAGGAAGCAGCGTAGAAACGACACTAGACAACCCACAAGCAAAAAAGAAAAACAAATGAAAGAACTGATCAAGACCTTACGCTCTAATTGCCCCATTCGCAGCATACCATGATATGGAAGATCGTGGCAACCTTGAGGAGGGAACAAGGAGATTGCTTGGAAAAGATACTTCAAGACCCAAAAGGGAAGATCCCAAATCAAAAGAAAGTGAAAATCCAAAAGAGAGCCGTTTGCCAACGAGATGGGTAGGACAAGGTACTAACGGACCAAGATCAGACATGAGGAAAGCTATATCCTGCAAGGACCTATTGGAGAGCACCGAAGCTAGTGGATTTGGATGAGTGATGCGTTTGGCAAGCTGAACTAAGAAAGATAACACTTTGGTGACAGGAAATCTAGCTAAAGGATGCATTGGAATAGCTAACCAAGATGTGCGATGGGTGCAAGATGTTGATCAAGGACAAACTGACACAAAAGCTGGATAGATACAATGGAACTAAGCTAAAGAGGATGTACAAGCTGATAGACCAAGATATTTACAAGTGATCTAATCAAGATATGGTACAAGCTAACGGACCAAGATAGTTACAAGAAGGCAAAAGCTCAGGATGATAAGATAGCGAGATGGTTCGATGTTGTGCAAGATGTGAAAGCTAAGGGTGGGGTGATAGCAAAAGATATGGATTTGGCAGGATGCATCCAATGATGATGAGAGATTTTGTGACCAAGGATAGCTAGAGGAGCAGGATGAGATGGCTGGATAGGATGGTAGATAGCTAGGATTATGATGGATATAAAGAGATGGCATTGGGTTTGCATGAGGATAGGCTAGAGCTAGATACCAATGACAAGGGAGGATGGGCAAGACAAGATCTCTAAGGAATATAGTGCCCCCAATCAGAAGATAACATGCAGAAGGAGGTTTTATGATCGATGTGATAGGATTGAAGCTAGGATGGAAAAAGATGAAGGGGCTAGGGAGATGGATGATAGCTGAGATGATTGGCTGAAGCTGCATAAGATTAGTGGATGGTGTGAGATGGAAGCTAGAGGATGGAGGATAGGTGGATAGATTGGAAGATGGAGTTGGATGTCAAGAGATGACCAAAAGCATGAGGGTGATAGGCTAAGCTGGGGATGGCGGGATTACGCATGACGCTTGTTTGCCAAGTTTTCATCATGGTACTTGTCCAAGGTACTTGAATTGCCAAGTTTTCACCAGTGGACACTTTATTTTTCTTTTCTTTTTTGACTTTTTGACTTTGGACTTAGCTGGAATGATTTTGGCTTTTTTGGGATTTTTCACTGGCTGTTGGAATGTTCAATTTTGTTGCTAGCTGTTGGTACACCGGATGTGTGATTTATGCAATAGATTAGATTAGATGGGATTGATGGTAGGAGATGGAGGGATGAAAATTTTGGAAAGGAGCATGAGATGGGGATGCTTGCAAGAGCAACATTGGCACATGTTGGAACGGGTGTGAAAAGAGCATATGGGGGATAGATGGTAGATGCGGGCGTGATGGAGGATTTGTGGAAGCGTTCTTGGGGATATAGGCACCCAAGATGGAGTTAGGAGATGGGGGACACGAGTCACTAGATGGGGGATTAGCAATGGTGGATGCCATTATGCATTGGGTTTCAACTTTTTTCTTGGGGATCCACATGGTTTTGGATTTTCTTTTCATAGGCTTTTGCATTGTTTTGCATTCTTTGATTGGATTTTTCCTTTTTGGAGTATGTCTTTTAGAATAGACATATGATTGCCTAGGATGTGGATTTTTAGCTTTATGCATTTTGAAGTTGGCATTTACATTGTTGTGGTAAGCTTTGGGAAGATGGTTATTAGAAGCCTTGTGAGATGGAGAGGATATGAAAGAGCATGTAGGGGGGTGATGATGGATGATGTGCCCTGATATGTGCCTTTTTTGATCTTGCATAGGAATGGATGGAATAGGATTTTTATGATGGCTAATAGGAGGATGGAGGATGGTAGATTTTGGGACATAGGGACCCAAAATGGATTTAGCGGATGAAGGGGTCATATGGTAGGTTGTTTTGGGTTGCAAAGATGGTGGAGGGGGGATGACATAAGATTTCTTGAAGGAGTGATGGGAGGCTGGCATGGTGGGCTTGGAGATAGGCTTGGTTTGGGGGTGTGGTGTACCAACACCTTTAGATGGTGAGCCTTTGGATACATATCCAAGACCATGAAATCGTAGATTTTTTTGTGCAATAATAGGCTCTCTGATTCCTTGCTCTTGTGGTCCTAAACCTTGACCTTGATAATGCCATCGATTGAGCATTTGAACAAGCTGAGGAAACTTTTTGCTTGCAGAAAATGGTAGAAGTGATTTATTAGGTGTATTGTAATGGGGAGATACTATTCTTAATTCTTCTGCTGAGAGAGGGCCACCGTGGATGAATGTAAGTGAACCAAGAGGGTAGATTATAGATGGTGGAATAGCTTGGATAGGTGGTAAGATGGAAGCATGGTGCGGAGGAGATGGAAGGATAGGATTTTGATGTAGCTGGTGGGATGACAAGATATCTTGTAGTGGAGGAGATATGGCTTGAGGTTTTGGAGATGGAGGAGATAGTGACTGCACTATGGATGGAAGACATGGTACGATGATATCTTCATTTATACTTTGGGGGATGTCAACATGCTTTTGGGCAGGATCTTGATAGGATTGGTTTCGAGTGGATGGTACGATAGGAGGTGAAGGGATGGATTCTTCAAAGGCAGCGGATGGATAGATGGGGGATTCAGTAGTGGAGATGGGTGAGTAGAAGATGGATGCATAAGGGTCATTACGAGAGATTTGGGAAATGCTTGGAGGCGATGTGGATAGGATTTGGTGGGATTTGACAGGTGGTGGGATTTTGATGCTTGCGGGAAGTGGAAGGATTTTAAGCAATTTGATGGATGGTATGGGGATGATAGCTATGGGAGATGGAGGTGATATTATAGATGGGGAAGCTTCATCACTGACTACTTCACATGGTTGGATTAGATGACATGGCTTATCGACTATTGGAGGCAACTTTTCTTGTATTTCCTCTAGGAGATTCCTTGGAGACTTGTGTGTCGAAGGTGGAGGTGGATTGACAGGAATAGCTAGTGTGATGGGGGTGGAAGATTGGAAGCTTGGTTGATGGGGTGATGGAGGGGAAGCTGGAATATCAGATGGCATGACTAGATAGTTGGGAATAACTCTTGGGTTTTGGGGGATGCTTGGGGGAATGTTTCTAAGGCTTTCAATATACCCATCATAGTCAACAAGATTTTCATCATCATTGGAATAGGAGGTGGCAGGAGCAAGGACAATGCGACCAAACACATCATGATAGGATTGGCACTTCATGCTTTGATGATGAGTTTGATGGGGATGGGATCTTGCATATGGATGAACACGGAAGCTCATGGTTGGATTTGGATTAAGCACAGATTTTGGATTGGCCGATGAAAGATTTCCTAGGGAGAGTCAAAGCTACATGACAGACCTAAGGAGGATTGGCTGGAGATTTTTGGCTTTCTTGTGGGTGGAAGACTTCAAGGGTATGCTATCAAAAAGTTAGACTTTTGCTTTCCTATGTGTAGGATTCGTGGTGATTGTGTTAACTTAAGGATAGACTAGTGATCCTATGGCATGACACGAGATTGACCACTTGTGGATCCCAACCTTTAGCTCAAGGTGATGAGGGATACAAGTGACAAAGTTGGATTACCCTAGACAATGCTCTGTCAAAGGGATAACCTTGGTGAGATTGGCTGATTGGTAGGATTGATTGGATAGCAAAATCTAGCAAAGTGACAACAACTCTTTAAAGGCTTGGTTGATTTTGGATTGGGTTGCTAGCTGGCTGGGGGGATGATTTGGATGGACTTTGGATTTGGGATTGTTCTAAGGCAAAGAACTAGATAGATTCAGTTGCATCGAGGGAGCTTGGATGATTTTCTGATAAGGCAGTGACTATGCTAAGTATGCCTTGAGTTGGGAGATTTCTGCTTTTCTAAGATTTTGACCAAAATTGGCAAACATTCATTCAAAAGCTATGAACAAACAAGTAGACAAAAGTTTTGAGCAAGCACGTCAAACACACCAACATCTTAGGAAGCTTTCTACAAGGATGAAATTTGGTTTAGCTAGGGAGTCCTTGATATACACAAGGTATGTGAGGCCCAAATCTATAGATGAAACCAAAAAGATGCCACACAGCTAAGAGGAGCGGTAACCCACTTCTCCTCTTTCACTTCTCAAGGGTATAAAGTTCCTTGAGGCTTAGCCTGAGTGAAAAAATTTTGATCCCAAGAGAGGTGTCTTTGGATTCACCTCTCGATCTTTATACTCTGTCGGAATGCTGGAGTTGAGGTCATCCCAAGGGGTGATGAAATCCCCAAGCAGGCCTCCTAAAAATCTAAGACAAGATTTTGGATCCTAATCTTATGCACCCAAGATGGCCTCGAAAGACGACAAGGGGAGAGAAGACTTGGATGATCTTGGGCTAAAAAACACGCTTGTTCTTTTACCAACTGACGCTTAAGTTTTCTGATCTAGACTTTGAAAGAACTCATGTTTAAGATACAATATTTATTCCAACTTTGAAGCATCGACAAAAATAAAATTGATCGAAGAATGTGAACAAGAAGAAGAGTTAGGGTCAACAAGAAGGTAAACCCGTGCGCCCGAAGGCCCTCGACGTCAACTATCGATTGATTTTTCTTTAAGGCATTCAAGATTGAGTGTGAGTTTATTTTAAGCCCAAAACAAAGGTGTGTGAGATTCGATTTCAAGCGCGCACCCGGAGGCCCTCCATGTCAAGATGTGTCCAATTTTTATGCCCAAATGAAGTGTGAGCGAGATTATTGCACATTCAAGGAATTTTCTAACTTAGAAAAACCACTAAAACCCAAGTGAGTGGAGTTTGATTTGCGTGGAGCACTTAACACCCTCTTAGGTGGACCCATCCCCATAGATGGCACTAAGATTGCAACCAGTGGTTAAATTGATGGGTGATTAAAGAGGGTGAGTCCAACTACAAACTTACTCAAAGCATCTTTATTAGTTTTTATAACTCAGAAGATTTCAAAAATGTGGATTCTTTTTATGCTCCAAAAGATGATTATTTGATCTACGGCATTCAAGATTGGATTTTTTTTTTTAATCATGAATTCATAAAAAAAAAAAACTTTGATTTTAATCCATGGCACTCTAGAGTGATTTTAGCAACATGCATTCAAAGACAAGTGATTAAACATTCAAGTTTTTTCCTTTGAGCATTCAAGATTGAGATTTTGTGTGTTGTTTTAAGAACTTTGAAGTGCTTTGTTTTAACCTTAGACCATTCAAGATTGTTTTGGACTCAAAATTGAAAATGACTCTTTGGACTTTGCTTTTCATTCAAGATTTTGTGTTCTAGTTTGCATGTTTTAAGCCCAAAAATGATATTCCTAGATTGTTTTGATGCATGAAAAACCTAAGAAACATTCAAGATTTTGCAACAAGACAATTTTTTGGAACAAATAACAAAAGTTTTAGGACTCTTAGTTTTCATGAGATTTTTAAAAGAACTTTAAAATATTTTCAAATGAGGTTCATTTTATCCTTGATTGATGATTTGAGTTTGATTTAGATTTTAGTGTGCACTTAGTGTTGATTTTGAACCTTTTGAAATGGAAACTTGAAGTTCTTTTTAAATTCCCAAAAATGAAGTGTTCCTAACTTTGCATGAATGCATCTAAAACTTTGATGTAGAAAGGATGCAAATGATTAGATTGGTTTAGTTTTAGTTGTTAAAAGATTTTTTTCTTTTTTGCAAATTTTTAATTTTTTAATGGATTTAAGTATGATTTGGGGGTTCATTTTAAGCACTAAAAAGAAGTGTGTATGATTTTGCTTCCTTAAAAAAAAAATGGCCAAGATCTCCCACAAGAAGAATAAGAAGAAGTAGATGGAATAAGAAGAATATAGACAAGAAGAGGAAGAAGAATTTCAAGTTCTTTGTCCACCTATAAGCTTGAAAAATCTGCAAACACTATGAGATAGATTATGAGTTCCTTTGTCTTCTTCATGCTCATGTGGACCTACAAAACCAATTTATACAATCCTACCAATCACAAAAACAAGAAAAATTAGCCAAAATCAGCAAATGACATACAAAACTTGACTAAAAAAGCTAATGAAGATGACCCATGCGTCCCACCGGGCGTGCCAAAATGTATATCAGCAATGTTAGTATGCTAATAGAAACCAAATTTAAATAAAGCTTCTACAAACTAAAAAAAATTCATAAACTTCAAGATAGACTAAGATGAGCTCTCAATTGAAAATATGAGCCATTAATGGGCTCTCTCAATGAGAAGCTCTCTTGTTGAGTGGTTTTATCTAAATGGATAGGATGTATGCTCAATATGCTTCCAAAGGCTTCAATGGATGATTGTGTATTTTTGGTGTGGATAGATGGCTTTAGTATGGATTTGGCTCTCAAAATAGCATTATAACTTTACTTCATGGATTGTGTTATTTTGGAAAGGGGAAGGATCCAATTTATAAGCAAGAGGCTTAAGGGATTGAGGGCTAAGATGCAAGGATGGGAAAAAGCTCATGGAGGGCTCAAATTGCATGAGAAGAGAGCACATGGATTGTGCTTCTTTATAGCCAATCAAGGAGTGACACATGTCACATGGTGAGAGGATGGAGGAAAGGGGAAGGATGAGTCAACAAAGGAGGCTCAAGGGATAAAATCTTCATAAAGACCCTCATAATGACTTGTAAGAGCAATAAAAGGGCTTGGAAGAGTCATTTATGGCCTAGTGGACTTCATAAAGTTTTATGGTTGAGATATTTTGAGGGTGATGAGAGCAATTTCGACTTGGACTTGATTAAGAGGGTTTTAAGTTTGCTTAGGCTTGTACAAATGATTAGAGGATGGATTAGGATGGTTTAGGATTAGCTTAGGGATAGGCAAGTGGATGGCATTTAATGAGGGTGGGTGAAGGAGGAGATATTTGTTAACTTTGGCTTGAGTTAGTAAGTCTTAACCCATTTTTAGGGAATGTGACAAGGTTAGGAGGGGATTAGGATTAGGTTTAAAGACATCTTCTAGAAGAGTCTAGACTTTGGATGAGGATAAAGACTTTCTAGAATAGTCTAGAATTTCCTAGGATGAGGATGAAGACTTTCTAGAAGAGTCTAGAACTTCTTAGGATGAGGATAAATTAGATTTTAGGAAATAAATAAAGTTTTATTTATTTCAAGGGTTTGGGTTGAGGAGATATTTATTAAAAAAAATTTAATAAACATGAGGATTAATATTTAATCTTAATTAAATATTTTGAGTTGGGATTAGGGGTAGGAAATGATGGGATTAGCCTTTAATTAAATTTAAAGAAGAATTAGAAGATTTTGGAAGAGGTTAGTGGTCTTAAGGAAATTGGCCAAGTTTTGGGCAAAAAATAAATTTTTTATTTATTTTGGGTTTTTTGGTCAATTTATTAATTAAATAATTAATAAATAAGAAAATAATGTTTAAATAAGATTTAAACATTTTTGGGAGGGATTCCTTAATTAAATATTTTTAATTAAGATAAAGGGATTTAATGGCATAAAAATTAATTAATTAATAAATGATGATGTCATCAGGATTTTTTCAAAAAATAAAAATACTTTATTTTCTAAAGGTTTTTAGGTGTCTACACAAGTGATATCTAGCTAGAGTTGAGAAAGAAATGGGAAGGAATTTAAAATGTCTAAGATCATATAGAGTAGGAAATTCATCTCTAATGAACTCAATGAATTCTACAATGAAAGAGGAATCAGAAGATAGGTTATTGCACATAGTACACATTAGTAGAATGGTATAATAGAAAGAAGGAATAGATCATGGATTGTGTAAGGACACTAATCATAGAGAAAATAATTACAACCAAATACTGGAAGGAAGTAATCAGCATAGTAGTTCATACCCTAAATAGAATTCAATTGAAGAAAGGTATAGATTAAACACCTTATGAATTATAGTATGGGTATAAACCTAATGTCTATTATTTTAAAGTATTAGGAAGAAAAAGTGACTCTTAAAAGAGACAAGGAAAGGAAAATTTGATGTGAAAAGCGATGAAGGCATATTCCTAGGATACTCCAACAAGAGAAAACCTAATAAATGTTTTAATCTTTCTACTCACAAGGTTATAGAAAGTGCATATGTAAAAATTGATGAGTTTGTAAAAGAGAGTGAAGAACTAAGTAGCATGGAACCTAAAGACTATAGAAACTTTGTTTACTTTGAGCTTGATACTTTACCTTGATCGAGTTGAAGAAAATGCAATTGGAAATTAGTAGACTTCACTACTAAGTCCCCTAAATCTCCAATTTAACCTAAGTTGTAGCCTATGCAACCTAAGTCTCAGATAGAGGAACGTGAGTTTTCGATAGAAGAACCTAAGTCTTAGACAAAAGAACTTGAGTCTCAGATAGAGGATGTAGTGCCTCTCCCATTTGACTTTTGTAAGTCGTCCTGTTGGATGCGACCTTGATGATCTTTTGTTGTGATGGATCATGATTGTGACCCTGAGTGGTCGACACCGTTGAGGTGTTTAGATTTATGTTTCTCTATCAGTTGCGTTGATTATGCTTTTGACTGATCTTTGAGATTATGATGTGATTTTTGGTTCACTGATGTTTGTGCCAGTGGTTACCAGGATTGATGTGGTATCATGAGTTGTTCCGTGATTACCTTGAGATGTGTGCAGAGATTGCACTGTGTACTTTTTACCATGCTACACTGGACTAGGTTCCTATAGTAGTGGTTAGTCATGTTTATGATTGTGTTTTAAATGCCTTTTTAATGCAGAGTAATCAATCATTATTAAATGTGCAAGTAATTAAATGGATTGTTCTGTGAGATTATTGGGTTATGTACTGCGAACATTTACCTTGTTACATTCTGATTAGAGAGATATTTGTTACTCATGTTATGTTTACATTTGAGATGACCTGAGGGTCAAATGTTACTCTTTGATTCCAGTATCATAGATATTAGACTACTATGATGTTCAGTTAATCATATTGCATGATGATGCCATTTTCAGATGACAGTGTGTTTTATGATGTTATCTGATTATCTAGTATTTGGACATACCTCTGATTATGTTATGTGATGGATTTAATGCTATGGTTATTTACTTCATTCCTTCATTGCTATGCCTTTTGCGAACGTGAGTGATGTAAATAGATTATTTTAATATAATTAAATAAATGGTTAAATTAGGTGATTTAATGCATTTATTGCTTCGGCTATCTTATTATATGCAATTGCACTTGATCGTGTTGTTTAGTGTGCAAGATTTATATCCTTGGCAGTGGCACATGGAGTTAGTGATTCAGCCGTTCATATTTTACCAATGTTGTCCTTGTATGGTCGATGTATCCTTAATTAAATGTTTAATTTAAACCTTTCGATGATTATTAAATCCGAACTCATTTGCATTATGTGATTAGACCAATAAGCGTGTCTGTGCATTTAGAGTTTCGCTTTGTTGCAAAAGTTGTTCAGGAGATTTATGTGTTTTTGAGTTTTCGGGCTTCTTAATTGATTTATTTTATATTTCTGGCAGCTTTGCCATAGATGAATTCCTATTTATAAGAATAGCCTATTTTCGTTTGGGTCGATTCGGGATTTAACTAGGTTGGCTAGTTATTTGCCCTAATCGATTATTCACTCGAAAAGTGAATAAATATCCAAAAAGGAATTTAATTCCTCACTTCTCACTTTCAAATTGGAAAGTTGGAGAGTAAAACCCAATATCCTCTTCATGAGGATTTACTATTTTGTTCATTGTGGGAGCTACGGGCGTGGGATCGTCGCGAGGTTGGGCTCGTTGGATCCAGCTCGGGGAAACCTTGGATTGTCGCAATTTTTAGCTACTTCTGTGAGATATTTATTTGGAGGCTAAGAACTAGTGTTCCCCTCCATTTTTGTATGCTAGTTCTACCCGGTTGGGCGGGTATGAATATTTCCTTGTTTGTTGGGATGAGGGTTTGGAGTTTTGCACCGTTATGCTGTTCATTTTTGCATACGGTGTTCGATTTCATTTATTTTTGGATTTTTGGGGTTTTTGAACCCAAAGGCCAAATGGGTTTTAATTTTGAAGTTTTTCCAAAATTTGGGATTTTTACCTCATTTTGCGTGCTGCCCTATTTTCTCAAGTTTTCTTGGCACAATGTGGGTCGTGGACTTGGATGATCTGTTTGGATATCAGTCAGACCACTTTTGCACTTTTATGTTGCATTGAGATGCGTGTTGCATCCGTACTCCCGACATTGTGTTCGGTTGAGTGATTTTATTCCTGTTATGGTTTTCTTTTGGACCTTTGCCTTGTTTCATGGACATTGGGATTTGTGTAGAATCCATACTCTCAGATTAAGGCCAGTTGAGTAAGTTCATGTCTTTTGGTCTTGTTCATCATTGGGATTCGTGTAGAATCCATACTCTCGGATTGAGGCCGGTTGAGTGATTTCATGATGTATGATTTTATTGGCTTTAGGATTCTTGTAGAATTCGTCCTTCTTGTGTTGCTTTCAGTTGGGTGTTTTCTTTACATTGTGTTCTCATTCCTGTCCTTGTGTTATGATCTTCGTGATGGTGGTGCGCCACACACGAGTACGTACACGTACATTTGTTGGGTGACTTGCGAGGCCCGATCTTTCGTGAATTTGCCAGAAGTTATGATCATTGGGGTTGGGATGGGAGTATGCATGCCCACGGGCACTTGTCATAGGATGAGCATGGGTAGGGTAGGGTAGCATATGGAGGGGGCTTCTATCCTATAACCTGGTGACTACTTCCCGGTTGGTAGAGGAAGTTTTATATAAGTGATAATTAAATTAAAACTTTGGGTGGTAATAAATACAAGATAATTAAAATGTGTGGGTTGTGCGCCTTCTGTCGTGAAGAGTAGCTGCCCTAGGTTGTGCGCCTTCTGTTGAGAAGAGTAGCTTCCTATACTAGCTTGGGCTTGTCGATGCCAAGCGACTCTCCATGATGTCAACCCCTACTTAGTAGCCTATTGAGTGTCTGACCAGGACTTGTACTCCTTGCATTGTCTTAGGTTCTTGGTTGCAGCCATCATACTATCTGGCGTGAGTGTTAGCCTTGGATGTTGTGCTTTATGTGTGTTTGTGGTTGGATCTTTATCTCCATCAGCACGACGGGTGTGGACCTATGGGTGCCACATGGTTGGAAGGCGTAGCTACCTTTACCACTGCTAGGGATCGGTGTACAGAGACAATCTTTTGTCCTAGTGTGACTGTTGTTGGATGTCTTCACTTGGTACTTCGGTTTCCAGAGTATGCTTTCTTGTGATTTATGCTTTCATTGAGATGCTTGTTTATCATGTTTAGATGATGTTATTTTATTTTGTACATTCCCTTATTATGATGTTTAGCATATGATTAGATGATGTGATTTGCTTTAGTAGTATATCTATTGCTTACTGTTGTTTAGCATGTGATAGGTGATGTTATCTACTGCAGGATTATCTTATGCATTATCACTAGCATGTTAGATTTTCTTATGCTGTTATTATGCATGTTTTAGTAGTGACGTCCCTATTACGACAGTACCGACGATTTGGTTGGTGGCATGGGATGTTACGCGCGGGGGATAGCTAGGACCCACGATGGTCTTATGATGCTATTGACGGTTGGGAGGAACCGCACATTTATTTGGTTGTTTAGTTATGAAATATATTTTGTACATTGCGATGTTTATTTCAGTATGTGCTTTGCTTTTATGTTTTAGATGGTTAGATGTTCCTCTTTCCTTGCTGTTAGTGCTCTTGAGTGTTCATTCCTCAATTTTCGTGGATCCGGTACTCCCCGGTGTGGAGGTTTCCTTGTTTGTTTAGCTTTTTGTTTGTGTTTTGTGTCGCACCGATTTGTTTCCTCGTGTGAGATTGTATCTTCCTCACGCGAGACTATTTCTTCCTCGCATGAGACTATTTCTTCCTCGCGCGAGACTGTTTCTTCCTCGTGCAAAAGAATACACTTCCCGCGCCAGAATGTAAATCTTCGTGCAGTGCATAGGAACCCTCGCGCGAAGCTCAGTATTCCTCGCACGAAGTGCACACTTTCTCGCGTGAAGCAGTGAAAGATCTCGTGCGAAACTCGAGACCAATTTTCTTTCTCGCGCGAGAAACAGGGGCTATCTAGGCTTGTCGGATGAAAGTTCAGAAGTTGGTTTTGGACACCCTTTTGGTTTTTACACCTTCCTGGTTCAAAACAGATTTCGTAGGGGTTTAATATATATCGTTTAAGTATAAGTTGACGTATATTTACGTCAACTTATACTTAAGATATATTTTAATATATGCGACAAATAGTTTGAGATAGGTTTCAGACCTCTCAGAGATAAGTTATGGATTCTAAGAAATTTCAGGGCTTCAAAAATCCAGACTTAGCCAATTTTCAGGGCTTCAAGATTTCAGGCTTAGCCAAATTTTGGGATTCTGCATTTTACCCCAGCTTGGTGTTTTGTTGATGAGTGGTTGTTTCTTGTGCCCTCATCATGTGCATTGTCTTTGTTGGCTTTGTTTGTGTGTGTCAGTTTGGTAGTGGCGTTCGAAGATTCATTGGTTGCTGGGATTGTGTTGAAGTCTTCTGTTGCGATCGTTGTGATCCCTGTATGATGTTGTCATGTGCATTCATACTTGTAAAAAAAAAAAATCTTGGCTTGATTTGAATCCTTGTTTCCAAGGATCTCTGGGTGGGGCATTACATCTGGTATCAGAGCCCATGTTCAAACATTGGGATCTCTGTGTTATGTTGCCCTTGTAGTTGTTGTTGCGTTGGTTGAGTGTGAGTGTCTTGGTGAGAACTCGCGATCTTTGTTGCTTTGGTATCTACTCCTGATGGACTTGCTTGTCTAATAGATGCAACTAGAGTAGTGCGTGGAGAAGGAAGTGAGTCTTCCTAGCTTTGTTGGTGGTATCGATGTGCCTTGTTTGTTTGGTTGCGTGTGTGACCCTTTTTGGATGGAACCACTGATTGGTTTCCATGTGTTGGCTTGTGTACCTCTTCTTGTTTCTCCTTGTGGAGTTAGGTGCATTGATTTCCTATTTTTTCTCCTAATTGTAAGTAAATAGATGAATCTTATGGTGATTCTTTATTTTGTTGTTATAATGATAAAATGGTTCCTTTCATTGAAAATGAGTGTTTATTGTGAATCATTGCAAAGAATAGGTTTGCATTACATCCTTGGGTTAATGACTTAAGTCCCCAATCTGATTATTTCTTAAGCTTATGTAAAATTGTATTAAATTGATGAATATTTAAATCTTGCATTGCATGGAAATTAGTGTTTCTTCATATGCATGAGATTACTGATGGTATACTATTTGATGTGTGTGAGTGTGTTCTCTAACATTGCTAGGATGATTTATTCCTTAGCATTCTGTGGTGATTTATCCCTCTTGTGTGACTGTACTTAGTCATCACTTGTAATGTGATTTGTTTGATGCCTTAATTTATTTGGCTAGAGGTTCCTTCCTCATGTTGTTGGGCTAGCATTGGTCTTTAGTATTTTCCTCTCTTGGAGCAGTCATCAATTTTGTGACAATTGTCACATTTGACTTATTGTTGAAATGAGCTCTTGTTGGTACTTACTGTTGGAATTGACAATTCCCCCACTTGGGCTTTTTGATTATGTTTCATGATGACTATTCCGGATGTGTTTTACTGCTGCCCAGTTGTGTGTTGTGACTCTATCATGTTCATCTCGAACCTCTGGTAGTACGTACAAGGGATAATATCATGGAGAACATGCTAGTGTGTCTTTGTTAGATCTAAAGATGTTATTGTAACATAATGGTTTAAATGGTGATTAAACTTAATGTTATTTTTGAAAGAAATTGAAAGGTATGTACTTGTTTTATGGTGACTCTTGGACCCTTGCTTGAAATCTTTCAGTTCATTATGCATTAGTGCTTATGTTATGCTTAATTAATGAATTTATGAAAGAAAATTAATGATGGTTTCAATGTGTGATTTACCTTTCTTTCCATGCCTTATGTTGTTTTGGGCATGTGTGCTCTTGTGTGGATTTGGACATTTTGTCCGTTGCTTGTCTTGGTGACCAAGGCTATTGGTTTTGTCTTTGTTGTTTTGATTTGAATGGTGGCTCAGATCGTAGGTCTTGGTCTCTCTTAGCTTCTTCATGTTGTAGTCCTTGTCGATATCTTTTCGACACTTTTCAAATGGATTCAATATGAGTCCGGATGTGAGGCTATGGCTTCTGGAGTTGTTGATCGATGTTCTGAGTACTTTTTTGAGTAGAGGCCAATTCAATCATGACATATCGTATTTATGGCCATGGGAGAAGTTTAACTCTTCAAGATATTCATAATGGAAGAGTTATCTTGTCTTCATAATCTACTAGGTACTTGTTGGAGTTTGTGCTTGGGTTTTTGTGTTTCCTATTGCACTGACCCACCCTTGTGAGGTGTAGTGTGGTTTGTGAGTGTTCCTTGTTGTGGATGATGTTTCCTTATCATTTGGGAGTGACTTGGTTCTTTGATGAGTCTACATTCTCCTTTCTAGATGTTGACCTTGGCACATCTTCGTATTCTTTCTCTCTTGAGAGAGTAGGCTAGTGTGGTTATGCCACTAGCTCAGTTAGTGTTCTCTTGTGAGTATGTTGATGGTTGGGGGAATTGTGAGTTCCCTAATGCATCTTGGGCTGATTTTGTGCAGAGGTTGAGAGTGACTCCCTCTCAGTCCTATACTCTATAGTATCCTTCTCCTTAAGCTTATATCTTCATGTGGATTGTCTCAGTCAAGTTTTCTCATTAACTGTTGACTTGAGGCTAGAGATTGAGTTTAGCGGTAGTTTGGGTGTAGTTTTCCTAGCATGGTGCTAGAGGTACATGGTATCGTGGGACACATGTTACCATCTCATGAGTTGGTATGCAGACTTTTGATGATTGTGTCCACTGACAACAGTCTTTGAACCTTGTGAGAAGGTGATATCTTGTTTGGTTGGGTTGTGTTACCCTAGTTTCCAGTAGTAGTTGAGTTTGTGTGCCTTGGCGAGGTGTCGTGCTCCTACGCTTGGTGGTGAGTAGTCCTTTGGAGTGTGTCCTTTTGTTCATGAACTTTCATCCTCTTTGTTCTAAGGGTGAGTTTACGTGGATTCCAGAATGATCCTGTGTGACATGATAGTATTCTTGGGAGTTTGGGATGGTTATTCCCCATGATTCCAACTATTGTTGGAAGTGTGCCTTGTTTTGACCTTGTTTTTGGTCTTTTAGTTGGTGCATGTTGTAGTTGGGCACCTGTTGATGAGGTAGAGAGTGGCTTGTTCCTTACCTTGTATTGTTGACTATATGCTCGATGGCTTTTTCCTAGCGCATAGAAGATTCCATGTTGGAGGACCTTGTGTCTGTGTGACACCCATTCTCTCGTCGTTAACCTATTTGGGGGTTAACATGATGGTTTGAGAATGTGGAGTGATTTGGGTTTGACTTGTACAGAGTTGTTGAGTCATTCCTATTGCTCGCTTTTGATTTTGTTCTTGGTGTGTTCGGTTTCTATTCTTGGATTTCAGGCTTCTAGGAGCAAGCCTAGTCTTTGGGGGGGATGATGTAGTGCCTCTCCCATTTGAGTTTTGTAAGTGGTCCTGTTGGATGTGACCTTGATGATCTTTTGTTGTGATGGATCATGACTGTGACCCTGAGTGGTCGACACCGTTGAGGTGTTTAGATTTATGTTTCTCTATCAGTTGCATTGATTATGCTTTTGACTGATTTTTGAGATTATGATGTGATTTTTGGTTCACTAAGGTTTGTGCTAGTGGTTACCAAGATCGATGTGGTATCATGAGGTTGTTCCGTGATTACCTTGAGATGTGTGCAGAGATTGCACTGTGTACTTTTTACCATGCTGCACTAGACTAGGTTCCTATAGCAGTGGTTAGTCATGTTTATGATTGTGTTTTAAATGCCTTTTTAATGCAGAGTAATCAATCATTATTAAATGTGCAAGTAATTAAATGGATTGTTCTGTGAGATTATTGGGTTATGTGCTACGAACATTTACCTTGTTACATTCTGATTAGAGAGATATTTGTTACTCATGTTATGTTTACATTTGAGATGACCTGAGGGTCAAATGTTACTCTTTGATTCTAATATCATAGATATTAGACTACTATGATGTTCAGTTAATCATATTGCATGATGATGCCATTTTTAGATGACAATGTGTTTTATGATGTTATCTGATTATCTGGTATTTGGACATACCTCTGATTATGTTATGTGATGGATTTAATGTTATGGTTATTTACTTCATTCCTGCATTGCTATGCCTTTTGCGAACGTGAGTGATGTAAATAGATTATTTTAATATAATTAAATAAATGGTTAAATTAGGTGATTTAATGCATTTATTGCTTCGGCTATCTTATTATATGCAATTGCACTTGATCATGTTGTTTAGTGTGCAGGATTTATATCCCTGGCAGTGGCACATGGAGTTAGTGATTCAGCCGTTCATATTTTACCAATGTTGTCCTTGTATGGTCGATGTATCCTTAATTAAATGTTTAATTTAAACCTTTCGATGATTATTAAATCCGAACTCATTTGCATTATGTGATTAGACCAGTAAGCGTGTCTGTGCATTTAGAGTTTCGCTTTGTTGCAAAAGTTGTTCAGGAGATTTATGTGTTTTTGAGTTTTCGGGCTTCTTAATTGATTTATTTTATATTTCTGGCAGCTTTGCCATAGATGAATTCCTATTTATAGGAATAGCCTATTTTCGTTTGGGTCGATTCAGGATTTAACTAGGTTGGCTAGTTATTTGCCCTAATCAATTATTCACTCAAAAAGTGAATAAATATCCAAAAACGAATTTAATTCCTCACTTCTCACTTTCAAATTGGAAAGTTGGAGAGTAAAACCCAAAATCCTCTTCATGAGGATTTACTGTTATGTTCGTTGTGGGAGCTACGGGCCTGGGATCATCGCGAGGTTGGGCTCGTTGGATCCAGCTCGGGGAAACCTTGGATTGTCGCAATTTTCAACTACTTCTGCGCGATATTTATTTTACGGTTCAGATTCCCATTTTGCCCTTTTGGCTGTGAGGTAGGGTTTTTCTGCTTTATTGTTTCTTCTCTGTTTCTGCTTCTGTTTTTGGTAGCTGTTTGTTTGGAGGCTGAGAACTAGTGTTCCCCTCCATTTTTGTATGCTAGTTCTACCCGGTTGGGCAGGTATGAACATTTCCTTGTTTGTTGGGATGAGGGTTTGGAGTTTTGCACCGTTATGCTGACCATTTTTGCATACGCTGTTTGATTTCATTTATTTTTGGATTTTTGGGGTTTTTGAACCCAAAGGCCAAATGGGTTTTAATTTTGAAGTTTTTCCAAAATTTGGGATTTTTACCTCATTTTGCGTGCCACCCTATTTTCTCGATTTTTCTTGGCACAATGTGGGTCATGGACTTGGATGATCTATTTGGATATTAGTTAGACCACTTTTGCACTTTTATGTTGCATTGAGATGCGTGTTGCATTCGTACTCCCGACATTGTGTTCGGTTGAGTGATTTTATTCCTGTTATGGTTTTCTTTTGGACCTTTTCCTTGTTTCATGGACATTGGGATTCGTGTAGAATCCATACTCTTAGATTGAGGCCGGTTGAGTAAGTTCATGTCTTTTGGTCTTGTTCATCACTGGGATTCGTGTAGAATCCATACTCTCGGATTGAGGCCGGTTGAGTGATTTCATGATGTATGATTTTATTAGCTTTGGGATTCCTGCAGAATCCGTCCTTCCCGTGTTGCTTTCAGTTGGGTGTTTTCTTTGCATTGTGTTCTCATACCTATCCTTGTGTTATGATATTCGTGATGGTGGTGCACCACACACGAGTACGTACGCGTACATTTGTTGGGTGACTGGCGAGGCTTGATCTTCCATGGATTTGCTAGAAGTTATGATCATTGGGGTTGGGATGGGAGTATGCATGCCCACGAGCACTTGTCATAGGATGAGCATGGGTAGGGTAGGGTAGCATATGGAGGGGGCTTCTATCCTGTAACCTGGTGACTACTTCCCAGTTGGCAGAGGAAGTTTTATATAAGTGATAATTAAATTAAAACTTTGGGTGGTAATAAATACAAGATAATTAAAATGTGCGGGTTGTGCACCTTCCGTCGTGAAGAGTAGCTGCCCTAGGTTGTGCACCTTCTGTTGAGAAGAGTAGCTGCCTATACTAGCTTGGGCTTGTCGATGCCAAGCGACTCTCCATGATGTCAGCCCCTACTTAGTAGCCTATTGAGTGTCTGACCAGGACCTGTACTCCTTGCATTGTCTTAGGTTCTTGGTTGCAGCCATCATACTGTCTAGCATGAGTGTTAGCCTTGGATGTTGTGTTTTATGTGTGTTTGTGGTTGGATCTTTATCTCCATCAGCACAGCGGGTGTGGACCTATGGGTGCCACGTGGTTGGGAGGCGTAGCTACCTTTACCACTGCTAGGGATCGGTGTATAGAGATGATCTTTTTTCCTAGTGCGACCGTTGTTGGATGTCTTCACTTGGTACTTCGAGTTTCGGAGTATGCTTTCTTGTGATTTATGCTTTCATTGGGATGCTTGTTTATCATGTTTAGATGATGTTATTTTATTTTGTGCATTCCCTTATTATGATGTTTAGCATATGATTAGATGATGTGATTTTCTTTAGTAGTATATCTATTGCTTACTGTTGTTTAGCATGTGATAGGTGATGTTATCTACTGCAGGATTATCTTATGCGTTATCACTAGCATGTTAGATTTTCTTATGCTGTTATTATGCATGTTTTAGTAGTGACATCCCTATTACGATAGTACTGACAATTTGGTCGGTGGCTTGGGATGTTACGCATGGGGGATGGCTAGGACCCACAATGTTCTTATGATGCTATTGACGGTTGGGAGGAACCGCGCATTTATTTGGTTGTTTAGTTCTGAAATGTATTTTGTTCATTGCGATGTTTATTTTAGTATGTGCTTTGCTTTTATGTTTTAGATGGTTAGATGTTCCTCTTTCCTTGCTGTTAGTGCTCTCGAGTGTTTATTCCTCGATTTTCGTGGATCCAGTACTCCCCGGTGTGGAGGTTTCCTTGTTTGTTTAGCTTTTTGTTTGTGTTTTGTGTCACGCTGATTTGTTTCCTCACGCGAGATTGTATTTTCCTCGTGCGAGACATTTTCTTCCTCACGCGAGACTATTTCTTCCTCATGCGAGACTATTTCTTCCTCGCGTGAAAGAATACACTTCCCGTGCGAGAATGTAAATCTTCGCGCGGTGCATAAGAATCCTCGCGGGAAGCTCAGTAGTACTTGCGCGAAGTGCGCACTTTCTCGGGCGAAGCAGTGAAAGATCTCATGTGATATTTAATTGACGTATATTTAATTCCTTATCCTTAAGATATATTTTAATATATGCGACAAATCGTTTGAGATAGGTTTCAGACCTCTCAGACCTCTCAGAGATAGGTTTAATATATTCTACATTTTACCCCAGCTTGGTGTTTTGTTGATGAGTGGTTGTTTCTTGTGCCCTCATCATGTGCATTGTCTTTGTTTGCTTTGTTTGTGTATGTCAGTTTGGTAGTGGCATTTGAAGATTCGTTGGTTGCCGGGATTGTGTTGAAGTCTTTCGTTGGGATCGTTGTGATCCTTGTATGATGTTGTCATGTGCATTCATACTTGTAAAAAAAAAAAATCTTGGCTTGATCTGAAATCTTGTTTCCAAGGATCTCTGGGCGGGGCATTACAGAGGAACCCAAGTCATAAATAGTGGGATCCAAGTAGAAATCAAAGGATTACATAACCTTTGAGCATGGTGAACCAAGTGAATCAAGCCCAGAATATAGAAAGAAGGAACTTGGTACTTGCTAGATATGTTAGAAGGCATCATGCACCTGAAAAAGTAATTAGAGATAAAATAGGAGGCGTAACGATAAGGAACAAAGTAAAAGATACATGTTTTCTTACTAAGTTTAAACCTAGAATGGTTAAAGATGCATTAAACAATGAAAGTTGGATTGAGGCAATGAATGAAGAGATTGAACAAATTGAAATGAAAAAAAAATTGGACTATTGCTCTTAGAACCAAAGATAAAATGTAATTGGCACAAGGTGGGTATTCAAAATGAAAGTTGAATGAAAATGGCACAGTCTAAGGCAAGGCTAGTGTGCAAAGGATACACTCAAGAAGTATGTAGAGACTATGGAGAAATATTTTCTTGCTGCTAGACTTCAATGAGTAAGGACACTACTTGTATATGATACATTTAAAGGATTCAAAGTATATCAAATAAATGTAAAATATGCTTTCTTGAAAGGAACTCTAGAAGAAGAAGTTTATATTGATCAACCTAAAGGTTTCATTTGATCCAAAGAAAGGATACATGGTCTACAAGTTACACAAAGCTTTATATGGTCTAAAGCAAGATCCTAGAGATTAGTATGAAAGACTACATGGATATCTGATAAAGATTGGTTTTCAAAGAAAAGGTGATAATAGTAGTCTATTTATTAAAGAAGGGCCACAGAACAAGATTTTGTTACTAGAAATATTTGGGGATGATATTCTATTCATAGGTCATGATGATTTATGCAAGTCGTTCTCAGAGGAAATGAAGAAAGAGTTTCAAATGTCAATGTTTGGAGAAATAAATATATATTTTTGGTTTGCAAGTTCATCAAATGAAAGATGGAGTTTACATTACATAGTAAAAACTATATCAAGGAGATATTGAAGACCTTTGGAATGGAAGATTCCAAACTAGTTGGGACACCTATGTCTACTAGACATAGCTATCCAAGGATGATGATTCAAAGGAGGTAAATTAGACAACCTATAGATCTATGATTGGGAAACTTCAATATGTTGTTCACACGAGACCTAATATTGCATTAGTATTTGGTATAGTTACAATATTTTTGCAAATCTCAGAGAAAATCATATGATGAAAATTAAAAGGATCATGAGATATCTAAAATGCACTCAAAAATATGGTCTATGGTACAAGAAAGGAGGAAACTTTGAGTTGAAATCCTTTACTAATGTTGATTGGGCAGGAAGCATTGATGATAGGAAGAGCACTAGTGGAGGATAATTCTTTCTTGGAAAGAGGTAAGTATCATGGACAAGAAAAAAGCAAAATTACATCTCCCAATCTACAATAGAATTAGAATATATTGTAGCAGTAGTTAATTGTTTGAACATAATGTGGTTCAAGCAACTATTGTCAAGAATGAAGGAAGAAATCAAAGATCCAGTGGTTATCTATTGTGATAACACAAGTGCAATCCATATATCCAAAAATCTAGTGATGCACACTGAGACAAAACATATTGCAATCAAGCATAATTTTCTGAGAGAATTAGTCCAAGATAAAGAGGTCAGATTAGAATATGTGAGCACAAAGGATCAAGTTGCTGAAATATTTACCAAACCATTTCCTAAGGATGTATTTTTATATCTAAGAGGAAAGCTAGGGGTCATTCCCCTATCTGATGCTCACTAGAGTATAGATTAGTGATGCATCAACCAATTTATAGTGAAGATCTATCAAATTGATGAAAGTAGTCAGAGCTCATTGCATGTAAATTTATACATTAGGTACATTATAAAAGCATTGTATCAAGTCTTTGGAATTTAATGTCAAAGAGGGAGATATTGAATCATGTCATGTACTCATTTGAGCAAGAGATTTTAGAGAAGAATTAGAAGAAGTGACCTATATAGATCAGAAAGAGTGAGAACTTGATGTGATGGAGTGTGAAGATAAGATGTCAGAGGGAGAATCTCAGAAGGATTTATCACGGTGGAAGAATTGGAATCAAACTAAGCATATTTCCTCAAAAGATTTATTTTCTTATGACATGTTGTGTTGCCATCAATGCCAAAGATAGAGATTATTGATAACAATTTAAAAAAATTATATTTTCATTGATATCACACAAATGTTATACTCTAACTGAGTACTAACAGTTGTAACTGAGCTCAGAAGAATCCACGATTAGCCAAGAAGAATTTTAGTAAAGAAGTCAATATAAATCAAGCTTGATCATTCATTGAAGGGATTCTAATGCAAACTAAGTTAGGTCAGTTACCAAAGGAGTTCAATGTTAACCAAGTCAAGTTGGTTAACTCAATGGTAACTGAGTGATCCAGTTTCAGTGCAAGCCAACCTGCATCAAAATAACTTTCTTTATTATTTGGTTCATGCAAGTTGACTTAGTAGGTTTTTTATTTTTATTTGTAAAGGTATTCAAGATAAATTTATATTGGATTTCATATATATGAAAGGTCAAGTTGTGGATTGAAACATGAAAGTTGTGGAAAGAGAATAAGATGTGAATAAAGAAGGATATTTGGTTAAGGGAAGAACATCCAAGGAACTACAAATAATATTCTGATCAGGAAAGATCCATAGGATAAACTAGAATATTTATTTGAATATGTAATCTAGTTGCTTCATCAATCGTGTCAATCATTGTGACTCTATAACAATTGTAGTAGTGACGAAATCTCTTAACAGAGTTGAATTAAAGGTCATTTTTGTAAATCCTCTAACGAGGTGGAATTTCTACATTGAAGTGTCTTAAAACCTATAACAAGGCCACTCCTAATAAGATAATTCAAATTATTTAGCAGGGTTACACCTAACAGTGTGTTTTGTAACATTTAATAGGGTTGGCTACTAACAGGACTCACTTCAAAAGAGTGAAAAGTTTTAACTAGTTGCATTGTTGGTTTTCCCAAATTGGGTTTGCACATTAAATCTTGATGTCTTATGTGTTCATGTTATTTTCTTATTGCTTTATCTTTCTACAACTAAGTTACTAAAGGTTAATACATATTAATATCTCAAGATTGCTTTGTTAACCAAGTTACAATGGATTTCTAGTTCTAACCGATCTGTGAGTTATAAGAGAGTTTGTATTGACATCTAATGGATTTGGAATTATTTTAGTGATAAATGATTTAGCTCTCCTCTTTCAATTACTCCTCTTATATTTCCAACAATGAATGAGTTGTAATCTTCAAGTTCTATCTTACATTCAACTTTATTTTTCTGTTTATTGATTAAATTTCACATTTTCACTTTCCACAACTTTGTTAGAGTTAGAGTACGAACAATTATAATATTTTCCCTTAATGAAATATCCTAAAAATATACCTTCATCACTTAGCATCAAGTTTTCCATTCCTATTATCTTTAAGTATGTAACATTTTCTTCCAAAAACTTTGACATATTTCTCATCAGGTTCATAACCATACCATAATTCAAAAGATATAGCATTTGTACCTTTCTTGACATGCATTTTGTTCAGAGTATAAATAATTGTACTTACATCTTCTCTCTAGTATTTATGTGACATGTTCTTCTCCATCATCATTGTTCTAGCATAATCCATAAGTGATCTATTTCTCCATTTAGTTATTCCATTCTAAGGAGGGGTCCTAGGAGTAGACACCTATCTTTTGATTCCTTTGTCATTATAGAATATGTTGAACTCATTGGAAATGAATTCACCACCTCTATTAGATCTCAAACACTTTAGACTCTTCCCTATCTTCTTTTCAACTATGGCCGAATATAACTTAAACAATTGAAAAGCATCATATTTGTCTTTAAGAAGCATCACAGTAATCATTCTAGAGTAGTCATCAACAAATAAAATGAAATATTTGTCTCCATAGTAGCTTTGAACTCTAATAGGTCTACATAAGTCAGTATGAACCAATTCATAAATGTCATTAGATGATTATGTTTTGCTCTTGAAATTAGACTTTTTCATTTTTCCCAACTGACATTATTTACACATAGCATTGCCAAGTTTCTTCAATTTTGGCAAACATCTTACTCTTTTTATTTTACTAATGCTAACTAAATTGTTAAAATTTACATGACATAACCTTTTCTATTGTAGCCAAATATCTTCATATTGTGCAAACAAACATGTCTCATTAGATAAATCTAGGTAGAACAAGTTACCTCTTGTTTGATCACCACTTCTAATCAATTTACCATTAGCATCAAATATTTTGGCCTTTTGATGATGGAATTAAACTCTATAACCTAATCTTTTAACTATGAAACACTCAACAAATTATAGTTAAGTCCTTCAACCTAGTAAATATTGTCACATTTAATTTTATCATTACCTTTCACAAGACATGGAACATCATTACCAAATTTAACACAACCACCCTTGTATGGTCTAATGTCCTCAAATTTACTTATATCACTAGAGAAGTGATTAGAGTAACCATATCAATTATCCATCTATCACTTTTGTTCACATAAGAGATTAAAGAAGTTTTCTGATCTTCATCAGATCCTTCTTTCATAGCAACCTAGACTACCTCTTCATCATTACTTTCAAATTCAGTATCAGTTTCTTCTTCAGAAATATAACAAGATTTCTTACCTTTTTTTCCTTATAGTCCTTGTTATTCTTTAAGTCTCATTCATATCTTCTTCCTTTGTACTTTCTCTTTGTTCTTTCATCCTTGTCCTCTTTGTCATGACACCTTGCAGCAATATGACCAACCTTGTTGCATGAAAAATATATTATGGAAAGTTTAGCTTCATATTTTCATTTTCCTCCTCTAGATCTCATAGCTACTAGTGCGTCAAGTTCATAAGCATAAGTATCATTTTCATTTTTCACATGTTTTCTTTTTCATTTCTTGCTAAGAACTAGTTGTGATTTTAAAGAGAAATTAGTAGTAGCAAGAGTGTGATTATCAAAATTTGACATCTTAAAAGCAATAAGCCTACCAATAACACCTTCTCAAGTTATTCATTATATGGTGTACATCTTAGTTCTTATATTGTAGAAACCCTAATAACATAAATAGGAAGTAGAGTTCAAAATACCTTGATGATTATTGTTTCATCTTCAATCTTTCATTTAGCTCTTCTAATAGCATTGATAACTTCTTTGATTCTTGTGTAATATTGCACTATGTTCTCACACTCTGTCATTCTCATTTCATCAAACTTACCTCTTTGGCTCTCAATACATTTTCATGTCCTCCATAGATGGTCTTCAATTTATCCCACATTTCCTTTGAATTATTGCATTCTTTTAGGTCATAAAAATCAACTTAGCTTAGGGATGAAGCAATCCCCAATATTGATTGATTATGTTCTTTCTTTTCTTTCAATTATTGAATAGTTAGAGGGACTATTGTTATGTCTACATATGCATTGTCTATAAAATCTAATGTAGCATCATCAATGCTAGCTATATGTAATCTCATCAAATTCTATCATGCAAGAGAATTTTCTTTTTTCAAATTTGGTACCTCTCTTTTGTATGCCATGAACTTTATCTTTGAGTACCTTCAAATGTCTCTCTACAAGCACCAACACTCCGATACCAATTTTTATAATATTTAGAATAAATGAGATAGGGTGAATCAATCATTCGAGGTCTAGATGTACCAATTGAACAAAGACTTTAAAAAAATTATATCTTATCATTCCATTGCTCAGCCTCTATTATAAACTATGTGCAACACTAATTATTTGTCCACTATTCTTAAAATAACAAACTTGAAGAATGTAAACTTAAATCAATAAAGCATCATAATAACATCCACACAAGTTTGACACTAGAATTTAACATGAAAATCCAATTTGGTAAAAATCACCAACAACATTTCACTAATTCTCACTCTTCTGAAATGAGCCCTTTTAATATTCAACCATGTTAAAGGTTACATATAGACTATTAAATGTGACCTTGTTAAAGGATTTAACCACCATATTGGGAGTGGCCTTGTTAGATGACTTTATATTCCATTAGAATGTCACCCGATTAAATGATTTACATATACTATTAAGTCCTTATGACTATTAGGTCAACCTTGATTAAAGGATTTCAAATATTGTTTGCAAAGGTTAGAAAGTAACAATGGGTGGCCCTAAAAAAAGAACTAGACAAAGCACAAGATAGATGAAGTTGTTGTACCTGGTTCTTCTATAGAAGACATCCTTTAGGGTACTATGGAGGATGGTAATGATTTAGCCAAGGTTATCAAAGAATTAGTTTAGTTGCTATTTCTGGTCTCTAGTTGGGTTGTTAGTCCTAGTTTTCCTAATGTTGTTTCATTTCCATCCTTTGTTTAACTATTTACTTTTAGGTTCCAAGTCCTTGTAAAACATGGTTTGAACTTTGATTAGTTTAATTGTAGGTTCCAGGTCCTTGTAAAACCCAGATTTTTTATGTTTTTGTGAACTTTAGGTTCCAAGTCCTTGTAAAACATGGTTTGAACTTTGATTAGTTTAATTGTAGGTTCCAGGTCCTTGTAAAACCCAGATTTTTTATGTTTTTGTGAACTTTAGGTTCCAAGTCCTTGTAAAACCTGGGGTTCTATACTCATATATCTTTCTTATTACTATAAACAGTTTCAAGTTCCCTCAAAATGTATTTTTACCTTAATCTAAAACAATAGGTTTGATCTATTAATTTCAACTCACTTTGCATGTTCATATTTTTGTTTAGCTCCTAATATTGCTTTATTGTCTAGCCTCCATTGTCATCTCAATCTTAGATTTTCTTGGCAACATTTCAAGCAATCATACTTCACTTCTTCTCAACTCAATTAAGCCTTATGCTTAGATTTTCCAGCCAACAACATTAGTAACAACTCCAACTCTCTAGAACTCCTTCACATGTGCATAGTTGCTCTGCACTCTACACTCTCTCTCTTCATAAATTTTTCGTGTGAACCTTTTTAAATAGGAAATCTTGATCTTTTACCACTTAATCAACATTTTAGATATTAAGGTTCATGATTTGATCCATCAAATACAATGTAACTAATTTCCATTCTGTTTATCTCTTCTTTTCTAGAAAATTCTTATTGAATTCATATCTTAGATTGTTTACCTAATCTTCTTTTGAAATTAAATGATCTAACTCATTGATCCTTATCTTCAACACATTTTCCATATCCCTAGAAATAACCTTATTTGAATGGAAGTTACAATTCCTTGCAAATAGTTAAAATGTTGATCCTTGGCCAACACTAAGTTCTAACACTCATTCATCATTGAGTTACTCGGTCCCTATAAAAATTATTACTTGGCATCAACACTGTCACTTGGTCAATACTGATACTTGGTCAACACTGAATTTTCTTGACATTCACTGTGGCTCAATTGACACTAGCATCACTTGGAATGTTCATCAAAATTCCTTAGTGTTTTACTCTATTACTCAGTCAATCCTACACAAATGATTTATCTTTGCTTACACTTTCAAGACTTGAACATTACTATCTTCTCCTCTACCAACATGATTTAAATAATCACTTTATCTTTTCAAAGTCTAACTAATCAAATGTACAATTATGGTTTACTCTTTATAACTCAACCTTTCCTCTAGATGCTTTTGTTATGAACTTCTCAAATCTTCTTCATGAATCAAATAGATATGAAATTTAGATCAGATAGAAAACTATGTCACCAATAGATTTTACATCAATGACAAAACAACATTTGTTCCAATTGTAGTTTCCAAAAATACCGCTCCCCACTATTGCTTTTTATATGTGTGTGTATGTATATGTATATATATGTATGTATATGTATATGTATATGCATAGGTATATGTGTGTGTGTGTGTGTGTGTGTGTGTGTGTGTGTGTGTGTAAATAAATAAATATATATTTACATACACATACATATATGTATATGTATATATGTATGTATGTATGTATACATACATATATATATATGTATATGTACATATATATATATATATATATATGTACATATATATATATATATATACACATATAGATACATGTACATGTACATGTATATATATATATACATATACATGTACATGTACATGTATATATATATATATATACATATAGATACATGTACATGTACATGTATATATATGTATATATATATATATATATACATGTACATGTACATGTATATGTATATATATAAATACATGTACATGTACATGTACGTGTGTGTGTGTGTGTGTGTGAGTGAGTGATTATCTTGTAATATAGGTTACAACTATCGGGCATCAATTTCCCTATATTATTAGGATGAGTGTGCCCTATCCAACTATAGTTTCTGACAGCATCACTCACGTCCATTGCTTGTTTTTATGTGTGTGTGTGTGTGTACATATATATGTATACATATACATATGTATACATATACATACATACATATATATATAAATACACACACACACACACACACACACACACATATATATATATGTATGTATGTATATGTATACATATGTATAAGTATATGTATACATATATATGTGTGTGTGTATATATATATGTATGTATTTATGTATGTATATATATATATATATATAGATATATATGTATATGTGTGTGTGTATATATATACATATACATTTATGTATATATATATATATATGATTGTCTTATAATATAGGTTACATGTATTGAGCATCAACTTCCTTAAATTGTCAAGATGAGTGTACTCTATCACAAGAACTCAATCATAAGAATAGGGAGATAATGTTTGTGTTTAACCCCAAATATAGGCCAATTACTTGTCATGAGAATGATGACATGTATCTAACTTCCTACCATTTTTTAAACTCGTGAGTTTTGTATGTGTTGTTTAATTTTGACTTTGGTAAGTTTTGCTCATGTTTTTTAATGTGGATTTGACTATGTGATTTTCCCTGTAAATGATTTAATTAGGATGCTTCAATTAATCTTATGATATTCAAAACATTAAATATTATTTAATTTAATAGAAAAATATTTAAATATGATGATCTTTTATTAGTTAAAAATTAATTGAATTTGTGCTTTAATATAAAAGATTTAATTGAGAAGTCTAAATTGAAGAGTTCGATAAAAAAGAGTTAAAATATTAAAGATTTAATATTGATTTATTATAATTGTTTAATTAATAAAGATTGAATTAGAGTTCATTTAAATAATGATTTTTACCTATTATTAAATAAAATAATTAATTATGCTTTAAAAATGCTTGCACAATTAATAGAGTGGAGAAAAAAATAAAAGAATATTTAAATTTAAAAAAGGCTTTAAGTGTGCATGAGAGAATTAAAGAATCAATATACTTATATTTTAATAAATTTAGTGGCTTTTTAGAAAATAAAGAATTCAAACTCTAGATAGGGTTAGAGTTCTTTATTAGAAGGTTTGTAGTTCATTTTGTACACATGTTTCAAGAGAACAAATAATTGGATTTTAAGTAAAAGAATTGTTAAAAATTTGTAAGAGTTTAGATTTGCATGCATTTATAGATTGTCTCATTTTTTAGTTTTTTTTGGAGATAGAGTTTGAAAACCTGCTGTAGAGTTTTATTTAAAAATATCTACAATCTCTCTGTCTTCTTGAGTGTTTGTGAATCAAGTTGTTGCTTTAATGAAATTAATATTTGGATCAATGAATATGTTTGTGAAATTTGAAATTGGTAGATCTGAGAAAAATCTATTGAGAAATCTAGAAAGTCATAGATCTTATATTCCTTTGAAAGATCTTTTATTCAACTTCCACAATAGAAAATTAGAAAGAAAATAATAATAAAAGTTGGGGTTTTCCCAAAGAATTATTTTATTTGAACTCGTCAAATCGCTAGTTTCCCCCCTCATATTAGAACATGGATTATTCCTTTATTCAAGTAACAATTTTTTTTCTTTAAAAAAAAATCTAAATGGTTGCCTATATTTTTTCCTATTAGATTACATGCAACAAGTTTGTTTTACATATATATAATTAATTGTTTAATGTTAAAGAAATTTAAAAATTAAAAATAAGATGGGATGTAGGGGATCCCAAGCCCCATCCTTAGGCCTATGTGTCTACCAAAGTATATTGTGGCTTGCCCAAGGTAGTGTCAACTTGCTAAACCAAACCACAGCTGCCTTAAGGAAGCTTGTGATTTTTTTTGCAAATCGAAGTTTACAAAAGCATAGTCATCGGCCCTATTTTAAGGTTTTTTAAATTAAAAATAAATTTATTTGTTTTCATTTTTATATATTTAAAATTTACTACATTTCATTTATTAAATATGATTTTTATTTATTAATTAAAGGATAATTAGTTTATTAAGAATTTTATTAAAGTTTATTTTATTTTATATTATAAATCTAATAATATTTAAATAGTTTAAGTTTGTTAAAAGATTTAAATTGTTTTAGCTAGGATATATAAGTCAAAAATTATTTAGTTATTAAAACTAATAAATTTAGTTAAGTTAAACTTCATTAAAGTTGTTAAGATTAAATAGTATTAAAAATACTTGATTTAAAAATTTCAAACATTTGAATACGATTATTTATTATTAATATTTGTTAAATTACTTCATTCATTGGTAGTATTTCTTATGGACTTAAGATTTTTCATAAAGTGTATTATTTTGAATTAAAGAAGTAAAGACATTTTTTTATATTTAAACATATTCCTATTGTCAAATTGAACTAATAAAAATAATTGATTTGAGTTATACAACCAAACCTTATACTTTATCTATGTTTATTAGAATCATGTAATTTTTATTTTGTGATGGTTTTGTGTGAACTATTAGTTGGTGATACTAGGATGTATACCAAAGGTGTCTTGTTGAGATTTCTTTTATGAGGTTTATTTGACTAGATGTCACGATGTATTTTATGATTAGATTGGAGATTTATATTTTGAGTTTTATTTTTTTTAGCATTTATGTTAACTAGTGTTTGAGGACCAATACACTTTTTGGTTGTCTATTAATGAACCAAATTTGATTATTGTTGTTTTGTGGTATGGGACACAGTTGTGGTTTAGGAGAGGTTGTCCAAGTGCATTTATATGGGGGGGTGGGGAGGGGGGCTTACAAAAGGGGTCTGAAACCTGAACTAGTTAGTACCAAGGTAACCTATCATAAGTTATGTAAAAAGTGATAACATAGCAATCAAAATATTTAAATTCATATTAAAAAGATAAATTAGAGACATTTCATCACACATGCCTTGACTTCTCTTATAGTTTATGGATAAAAATGTGATGATACCTAGTGAGAGGTATGACTAGTTTCCATGTCTTCATGAGATGCTATCTCTGATTCTATATTTGCCATGTTGAGGGTCTGGGGTCTATAGTGACTAGTCAAAGATAACTCAATTATTGAGGGTATGCGGTCTAGTGAGAGACCAGTACATGGTAACTCGAGTACTATATAATGACACTTCCCAGTGATTATCTTGAGTCTCCTTCATAGATTTTATATTTACTCTAGTGGTGTACTTAATGTTGGAGTTATGGTTAGTGATTTTCTCTCATTTTTTACAATTGTTTATTTATTGACCTTATTATGGTTTTTGCATTTTGGCATTCATTTTGAAGTGGATATTCATTCAATGTTGTATATCTTTATTTTTAGTGCTTGATTTGTACTTGGTATCTTTTTTTGACTTTGTTATGAGACATTGGTTCAATCAATTATCTTTTTTACTTTGGTTATCTTTCTTTATTTATAATATGTGCTACCCTTGATATAGATTGGACTATCTTGATTTCTTTCCTAGGATTTTCTTTTTTTATCTGATATATGTACGTAGATCATTCATTATCTTCCTTGGCTAGTGGGAGTGGTGCCTAACTAGGTTTCTATGAGGTCAGCAGGTAGAGATTTCTTACCATTTGGATTTTTCATGGATTGGAAGTATTGGATGTTTGTTGATGGAGTTATACCATTTTCATTCTATTTTTTTAAATAAAGAATGAACGGAGACATTAAATATATTATTAATAATAATAGATACTTTGATAAATCTATAGGGAAAAATTTAGCAATAAAAACTTACTTCCTCATTGGACTACAAAAGAAAAAGGCTACAAAACTAGCTAGATATAAAACATAGGCAACTTGCACACATCTGTATTAAGTAAAACACATTGATCATGTACTAGCTGCAACATGATAGAAAGAATGGATTAAAACTATGATGTGGAATATCCCCCAAATACCCCATTAATAACTTCATCCTATTACCAAATACTCCTTACTGATCAACTCTACTAGCTGATTATGAATAGATATAAATCTTGTACGAGTAAAATATTCAAAATGCAATCCATCGCACCCCTATTTTCCTAATAGATTTGTAACTTAGTTCCCTTTACACATAGTGTGAGAAATGTAGATATTTGGAAGGGAATCCATTATGGTTGAGGGTAGGAGGGAGTCATAGTCACCTACTAATTGGGATCTACACAATGCACCATTCTGTGTCATTTTCGGTTTAGTTAATAAATTGTTAGTAAACAGATTTATCTTCCAGGAAAACACTTATAAATTGACCCTTAAATGACCAGACAAGAAAACTCAATCAACATTAATAGTTTTTTGGTGACTCTACTGGGGATCTGGAATCAAAGACTAGTCTCGTATTGATTTCCTCAGTTATTCTATAAAATATTTTTGTATTTCTAGGATTGGCGACTTTTATTTAATTCATCATGTTGAAAGGAAAGGTTGTGAAGAAGACTAGGTTGAGTCCATCTTTCATGGAAATCTACTAGAAAAATAATAAAGCGTTGCATGAATTCATGGATTGCTTTAAAGAAAGTATCTCTTAGGCTATGAGAGAAAACATCAGTCTTGAAGATGACTACAACTCTACCCTGTGGTAGAGAAGCCTGTGCATTAGGCTTCACAAATTGAAAGACCTCCATGAACATAAAAAAAGACACAAAAACTTGAAGAAGAGTTGGAAGTTGATGATGAAGACCCTTCAGTAATATCATCTCACTTTATTTCTCATAACTACATAGTCTTTAATCATCAAGATATCATCAAAGTGCTCATAGACAAAGAGGATAGAATTGCATGAAAATATCTCTCCTCTCCTAAGTTTGAAAGCTTCAAGTTTGAAATTGATGGTAGTGATCATTTTTTGAGAAAATTTGGTTTACAAAGGGTTGCAAAACAACATGCTACCAGAGCTTCAAAAATTTACTTTTATTAAAATGGATGAAATTGATAGTATTCATCTTTCTTTGGAAAGTTTTCTTTGTGAAATTTTTTAGAATAGCATGTAGCTTGACACTGAACCTTTTACTCTTGAGGAAAATAAAGATGATACCTCATGTTTAAAATTTTTTAATCAGCCCATGGAAAGGTTTGGTCAATTTGAGGGTGAATTCTATAATGATGACAAGGTGAAAGTACATGTGGAAAAAATTCCTCCTTGTAATAAAACTCTGATTGAAGAAATAGGTGTTGAAGTTAAAATTCAACTTGTGGATCACCCAACTAAAATGTGGAAAGGAATCCTTCTTGCTGAAGAAGGAGAAATCATAGGAAAGTTCTTATCATCTTTTCAACTAAAATACTTCTCTCAAGTTAGCCCAAGTATTAAGTCAGATCAAGCTAAAAATGACTTCTTATTGAATGAATCTCCTTTCCATTCCTCTTTACATGACCTTTTTGGTTTGGATCGTGAAGATCATGCTAACAAGTGTAATGATATATTTGAGGAAGTGAAGGATGAAATGTGTTATGTAGTTGATGATAATCTAATTCTTCATAGAGATGAGGTTAAAAATTATAAGATATTTGATCCTATGCTAGTTGAATCTTCTTTCTCTCCTCAAATTAAACACAATGAAAATTATTATGGCAAGGAAAGTGTTTTTGTAAATATCAATCATGAAGCTTGCATTTCAGTCCATGAAGATTTTCATCAATTTTATTTTTTTTAGTTAGAAAGGAAATCATGCCTAGAGAATATTGTACATGAATCATTCGAATATAAGGAATGTTATGATAGAGTTTGGTTTTTTGGGAAAGAATGTTGGGTTGCCACATTTTTTCATGACATTAACTTAAGTTTCAGAAATGAAGAAGTCACCAGTACATAGTGGTTTGGAGCCATTTCACTAAGGCACAATCCACTACTTTGGAAAGGATGCTATTTCTCCCAGCTGGTTAATGGATTCATGTAAGATTTTTTTCTTAACTTTGGTTTTCCTAGTATGATTTTTTTTGCCAATGTCCATATTTGTAAATATCTCTGCCTAGAAAAAATTTTGTTGTGGGTAGTTTAAGATTTTTTGGCTAGTTGGTTTTTTCCAACTCCTCTCCAATCTCTCAATAAGCAACTCCCTTTTCTCCTTCTTTGTGACTCTGTAGTGGATAAAGCACTTATCTATAACCAAAGATTTTTGGAGTTCTATATTTCTATCTCAAAAGTAGTCCCATAGTTAGAGCCCATGTTGGTACCTATATAGACCCCAGTGATAAAATTTTCAATTTAGGATTTTGAACTTCTTTGAACTAAGTTCTAAGTGGTTTGAAGCATTTCATTTGGTTTGAGGCACTCCACCCTATAAGGTCAAATGATTTTGATGGTTCAAAGGTTTGAGTACATAGTTCGAGTTTAAAGTCTACAAATATAGTGCATAGGTGTAGAGATCATTATATTCAAGTTCAAATGAGTTTATAGGAAGGTTCAAAAGATTCATCAAGTTCATTTAGGGTATATCAATTCAATGTTTAGTCTTCAGAGGTGTAGCTACATGATCTAAACTCTTAGATATATAGATTCCAAATTAGTTTAGATTCCATACGCAATTTAAAGGATCATTTTAGATTGGTTCAAAAAATGGTTCATAACTTTCAAGAGGTATAACCTAATTCAAAGCTCAACTCATCAGTTACATAATTACAAGTTTTAGTAAAAAATTTGAAATCCAAAATGTCGAGCCATCTCTAGGGAATATGTATCACTTTGAACAAAAAATTTATTAGGACTCAACAACCTCTTATATGGATTATGAATGGCCACAAAATGAAGGCCTTGCTATGAGGTGTACATAAGAGCTCAATGAAACAGATTATATTTTTTGAACCTGATCCTATAGAATACTTAATTCTTCTAAGGTTCATAAAGGATGACGATATATCCCATGCTAACATTACTATGAGGCTCTGTTTAAAAGATGATAATCAGTCAACCTCCATCTTGTGATGCAATAATCACTTGAATCATGCATTATTTCCTTAAATAGGAATCTTGAAACACATGGATCGAAGTATTTGATATGGATATGGGAATAGTATTTAGTCATACCCAATAAATGGAAAATGAAATTCAATGTTCAAGCCTAGTGCTAAGAGCTTTGATGATTTCATAAATTGAATTGTTAATGGAATAACTTTGATTTATTTATTTTTTTAATTCCTATGTTGACATCATTTCCACTCACAACATTAAGGGGCAAATATGTTCACTTATTTTTGAGAAATATGTGATATACCAAATTCCACATACCAGGTGTGAAAATTAACACTATTGTAGTCATTGATTATTAATCTCCCATCGTAAAAAATTATTAAACTATTGGAAAAAAATTCATAGCTAATATCAAAAATAACACAACTGCAACTTCACCAATAAAATATGAAAAGAAATTTAGAACATAGAGAACACAATATTTTTGGACAAATCGTCAGTGGAAAAAACCCTAAGGGAAAACTAGTTCTACAAATGGAAAATATATTAACTTCAGCAAATCAAGAGATACAAAATTTCTTGCCTCTCACTGGCAAAATTTAGACAACCTCCTAATTTCTCCTATTGATATTCTCACTACTATCCCCAATGCTATCACTGTGCCCTTGCTAACACTACAAGATTGTTTGCTATCACTAAAAACTCATTTGCTAACACTACGAATGCTTCTACAACTCTTATTTTTCTCTATTCTATTATGTTCTCCAAATGCCTCCCTTGACCCCCTTTTATACTACTTAAGCAAGAGATTTCTATTTGCTTCTTGATCAAGACAACTCAACCAAGAAGTTTCTAGTTGCTTCTCGATTAAAACAACCTAACCAATAGGTTACTAGTGGCTTCTAGAAGGAGTAAATTAATTAACAAATATTTTTCATAACTCTAACAATTATTTTCCAATTAATCACATGTGGATGAATAGTTGTCTAAGCTACCTAAAACTAATACTCCCTCTTAGCAAGCATGTTGTTCTGCATGACACCCAACTTATCTCTGAAGAAGATGAATTTTACCCTTCCCCAATGCCTTTGTTAGAATGTGTGTTACTTGCTCCTCTATAGGTATGTACTATAGCTAAAAAACCCCCCATTCTACACAATCTTTGATGAAGTGATATCTGATGTCTATATATTTAGACCTATCATGAAATACTAGATTCTCAAACAACTTGATGCAACTTTGATTATCACAGTGTATCAGAGTAGTCTCAACCTTCTAACCAAACAAGGCTACTAACAACTTTCAAATTCATATAGCTTCACATGTCACCATGCTAGTTGTTATGTATTCTGCTTCTACTAAACTCAAAGCCACAAACTTATGCCTCCTGCTGAGCCAAGATACAACTCCTAATCCCAAACTAAAACAATGCCTTGAAGTGCTCCTTTTGTCCATTGTACTTCCTTCTTAATCTGCATCAGTATATCCCATCAACTTGATACCTTCACCTCAAAAACATATGATCGCATGCTCAATTGTACCATGCAAGTAATGCAATACATGCTTGGCCGCTATCCAATGCATTCTCTTTGGTTCAATCATAAACTAACTAAGAGAGTTTACTGCAAATGATATATTTGGCCTAGTATTGACCAAATAAATAAGTGAACCAATCAACTATCTGTATAAGGTGGGATCTACTTCCTTCCCTTTAGATGTATCTACCTTTCTCCAATTTTTGATCATAGGTGTAGACATGACTTTGCAATCCTTCATCCCGAATCTCTTCAATATTTTAATGCAATATTTCTCTTAACCAAGGAAAATCTCTCCATCTATTTGCCACACCTCCATGCCTAGAAAGTAATGCATGAGTCTTAAGTCCATCTCAAACTCTTCTACAAGGTCCCTCTTGTAGTCTTCTATGAGCCCTAGTGACCTTGTAAGAAACAAGTCATCCACATAAAGAACAAGAATGAGAATCTCACCCCCAACCACCAAGTAGTAGAGGTTAGCATCTGCTTCACTCTTCACAAAGCCCATTTCTTGCAAGTATGTGTCAATGCACAATACCACACTTTGGAACCTACTTGAATTTTTACAATGCTCTCTTCAATCTGCACATACAGGTCTCTTTGTGATGCAAGAGCATCCTGGGTTTCCCTTGTAATCCTGCACTTTTGGTCTTTCTGCCTTTGGTTGCTCAGTGAACACTTTGGATGCGGAGTCATTCTTAGTTGCTTCTGAGTTCATGTTGGTGTCGAGTGATCCTTGAGTTGTTGAGTGTTGGAGGATGCCAAGTTTGTAGTTGTTTCCAAGTGACTCCTTTAGTTGTCTAGCTCATGTGGGTGATGAGCGCCAGTTTTTAGGGAGTGTTCATTTTCTGAGTTTTCTAGTTCCAGTTTGGGTTGACTTTGCTTGCAATTAATTTTGGTATAGGTATTTAATATCTATAAGGGGCCAACATGTGGCTTTTCTAGGTTCTAGAATCTTTTGTAAGCCATTTTGGCAAATATATATAGAGTGTTTAGGCTAAGAGTTAGGTAAGTTTTTGGGAGCAAGTAATAAGTAGAGAGAAGCTAGAGGTTAGATTGCAAATTTGAAGATAGTGTTGGTTTTAACCCAGAATGACTTATAGTTGGGCATGTATGTTTATATTTTCATGAATCAATAAACATATTCTTATTCTTTCATCCTTGGTTTTTTTTCCTTGTGTTTGCTTCCATTGTGTTAACTCTTGCAGGCTAGTTTGGATAGCTGGGTGCGCCTTCAGCCCTAGTTATTCTCATCATTTGCCTGCATCAAGTGATATCAAAGATTGAGGTTCTTCCTTGTGGATATTGGATCATGTAGAACCCTGATTTTGATTTGGTTGTAGGGTGGCAGATCTATAGATTTGATGTATAACTTGCAGAGGGTTACAATCTTGTAGGATCCTGATCTGTGAAGATGGTTTGTGGCAGAGGGAATAATGTTGATAATGTTATATTGGATCAATTAAGACAAATTTCCACTCGATTAGATGTTATGGAGATAGCCCAGAGGAGAGGAGCACATCTTGATGATGTAAGTGATGATGAAGTAGTAGTACCAAACCCTAATCTGGAACATGAAGAAGATCAAGATGAAGAAAGATTGTTGAGAGTATTGTCTAGAGCTAATTTAAAGCTTGCTATGGAAGTTGTTCCTTATGATGGGAAATTGGACACCAATGTTGTGTTGGATTGGATCTCTGATATGGAGAAGTTCTTTGAGTATGAAAACACTCCTACTAAGAGAAAGGTGAAGATAGCAGTTACAAGATTGAAAGGTCATGCCTCACTATGGTGGGAGTATTTGCAAACTAATAGACAAAGAAGAGGAAAGGAGAAGATCAAAACTTGGGTGAAGATGGTGAACAAGGTAAACAAAAAATTCCTTCCTACTAATTACCAATTTAGCATTTTGAGAAGGATGCAAAATTTGAGACAAAAAGACATGACTATGAAAGAGTATAAAGAGGAATTCTATAGATTAGACATCAGATCTGGACATGTGGATGATGATGTTGATAAAATTGCTAGATACATAAATGGATTAAGATCTAGGATTCAAGATAAGATAAGTTTTGTGAAGTTGGAGAGTGTAGAAGAAGCATATCAATTTGCCTTGAAACCTGAGGAGATATTGACAAAGAAGCATGAACAAAGACAAAGAGGAAGAGGTGGTCAATTCTAGAGAGGCAGAGGTAGGTCCTATGGAGAAGGTAGCAAATCTAACAATTTATGCAAGGTAAGGTCAAATCTGAATCGAAGAGTGATGACAAATGCAAAACTAAGTGGAAAGGTGGTAGTTCTTACTGAGCAGTACAAATTCTTATCAAGGAAGAGGTAATTCTTATTCTAGAGGTGGTTTTCATAGTAATTATTTCAGATGTGATAAAGAGCAACATAGATCTTTTGAATGTAGATCCTCTGAAAGTGAGAAAGGTAATAGAAATGTTGTGATTTAGGGAGATGATGAGGGTTCACCAAGTGAACCTAAGGCTGGATAAAATATGATGGTGAGAAGAGCCTTATGTAATAAGGAAAGTGATGAGGAACCTATTTTAAGGAGAAGTCTTTTCAAGACTAGATTTAAGATGGCTAGAAATTGTTGCAAATTAATTATTGATAGTGGAAGTTCTACAAATTTGGCATCAAAAGAGTTGGTTACAAAGTTATAGTTGCAGAGATTGAAACATCCTAAACCCTATCATGTCTCATGGATCAAAGATGAGCACAAGATATTGGTAAGTGAGCAATGCATTGTGAAATTCAAAATTGGGCATTACTTTGATGAAGTTTTGTGTGATATTATGCCTATGGATTGCTATCATTTTTTTTTGGATAGAACTTGGCAATATGATAGATATGCTATACATGATGGAAGATTGAATCAATATACACTTTGGGTGAATGGGAAGAAGAAAATATTGTTGCCTTTGATTGAGAGTCCAGATGAGGTGAATTGTACTACTATGAAGATTTGCATGGTGAATGGAAAACAATTTGAAAAGGAAATAAAAAGGAACCAAGTTTATTTTGCTATAATTCCTAGAGGATGAGTTGTGTGCCAAAAAAAAATGTTAACCGATGTTAGAATTCTTTAGAATAACTGAGACGGGGGGGCGAATCAGTTATTCAAAGTCCAAATGCCCTAATAATACTTTTTCTATACTTTTAATAAATCCATTCACTTTTCATCCATCCAAATTTAAATCAACCATATTAGCAAGTTACAATAAATCAACATGCAAAGATAAAACATGCAAGATCAACACATGACACAATGATTTACGTGGAAACCCAATTTGGGAAAAACCACCAGTAACATGCTACTTGATTCTCACTCTTCTAAAGTGATGCCCTATTAAAAGCATGCCCTGTTAAAGGCTTACAACACACTATTAAATGTGACCTTATTAGAGGATTTCACCAAACTATTAGGAATGGGCCTAATTAAAGGACTTTAGAACATTCACTCGGAATGTCACCCTGTTAAAGGATTTATCTCATGGTTATCAAACCAACCTAAGTCCATAGGATCTAAACTAATTGTTACAAATGCTAGAAAGTAACGATAATGGCCTTTTGATCTAATATAACTTAAAACATACTTTGCAGATTTTAGATCACAATTTCAATTCAATCCTTATGCTTGGCTTCCATCAGTTTAGCTCTGATTTCTTGTCTTCTTATCAAGCTTCATCTCTTTGAGTCTTCTTACTCATCATGCCAATGCATCCATATCTGAGCTCTTCTTATTGAAACAAAGTAACTATGCTCTCTTTTCTCTTTAGCACCTCCTACAACATTTTATGTTTTCATGCTTGACCACCTCACTCTCTTCTTTCTTTATGAACTCATGTCTCCTTAAATAGAAGTCTGATTTTGCCTTTGTCACTCAATTCTCCTTCTCCAATTTTAGGGTTTCAAAATGGATTAGGTAGGATACAATGTATCTACCTCATATCTTGTTCTCATCTAGAAACTTCATCAGTTGTATACTTAAAAATGTTTTACATGGTGTTCTATGCCACTAGCTCATCATTCTTATCTTCCATTTCATTAACAAATTTCTAAATAACAACCTTGTCGGCTTAGATCTGGCAAATCTTTGATTTTCAAAATAATGCAGCAACTCGGCATTATTTTTTTTACTGGTGCTCGGCATCTCTTTGTTACTCGGCACTATTGGTTTTACTGGTGCTCGGCATCTCTGTGTTACTTGGCACCTATATCTGCTTGGCACTTGTATCACTCGGCACTTGAAGTTTACATGACACTTGAAGTTTACTCGGCACTTGATATCACTCGGCATTTGAAGTTTACTCGGCACTTGAAGTTTACTCGGCACTTAATATTGATCTTGCTCGGATTCAAATAGGAATCTGCTTGGCTTCAACTAGCTTGCTCGGCTCCTTCTCTCTAATGAACTTTAGTTAGGCTTTACAGATGTCTTAGCTAAAAACCTTATATCTTAGATATGTTTTTGTGTGCCCATTCTCTGTGTCTTATAGTATCTCATCAACACACTTTTTCATCAATGGCTTAGTTGATCCTTGTACTTCATTACAACATCATAACTTCAACCTTTCTCTTGGTATACTAGTTATATCTTATTGATTGCCTCCTCCTTGTCAATCAACTAATTGATAGTATTTGGATCACTAAAGCAATTTTCATTCCTGCAAATAGCAAGTTTGACATCAATGACAAAATAATGATTGAGAACATTCCTTACAATTTCCATATATCATTCCAACAACTTTCCTCACAATCTTTTCAATAATTTCCAACAATCTCCCTCTTTGGCATTGATGGCAAACCAAACTAATCAATTTATCAACTTAGTTACCACCAAGATTGTATACGTTATCTGCTACTTTTCTTTGCTCGCTTCTTCTTTACTAGCTGATCTCATATATCTCCCTCTTTCATATATATTTCCCTCTTACTTTGTATTGATCAGGTTTCACATTTCTCCCTCTTTGACATAAATGCCAAAGATGTAGCATCTTTATTATGCAAAATATGAGCTTTTGCTTCTTGTTGTTTTCTCCCTCTGTCACCATGGTTGTGACTGATTTGGAGTTTCTACTCCTGTTATTATCCTCTGCATTATTCTTTTGATATTTAATTGATTCATTGCTTGGTGATGCAAGGAAGCTTCCTTGTTGCTTTAAACTGCTTGAGTTAGGGGTATTACCCCCAACTTGCCTCTAAGATATTCATAAGAATCCTTTGGCAATGGTTTGGTGAAGATATCTGTAGTTTTTTCCTTTGTGTGAATGTATTCCAACTTCACTTGTTTGTCTTCTACCAGTTCTCTAACATAATTATACTTGATTGCAATGTGCTTGGTTTTTGCATGCATTACTAGATTTTTGGATATGTTTATAGCACTTGTGTTATCACAATACAATATCATAGGTTTTGCTACCTTTTCTTTCATTCCTTCCAATAGATGTGTGAGCCACACAATGTTTGTGCAATTGACTGTTGCTGCCACATATTCTAAGTTTGCAATGGACTGAGATGTGCATGTTTGTTTCTTGCTAGTCCAGGTAACTAGCCTTTTGCCTAGAAATAATGCACCTCCACTTGTGCTTTTTCTATCATCAATGTTGCCTCCTCAATCTGCATCTTTATATGCATTGAGCTCAAATTTTCCATTCTTTTTGTAGTATAGACCAAAGTTATCAGTTCCTTTAAGATATCTCATTATTCTTTTTACTACTATGAGATGATTTTCTTTAGGATTAGCAGAGAATCTAGCCACTATTCCAACTGCTAATGCTATGTTTGGTCTACTATGTACAACATATTGTAATTTTCCAATCATGGATCTGTACATTGTTTGATTGACTTTAGCTGATTCGTCATTTTTGGACAGCTTATTTCCTGTTGCCATTGGTGTGCTGACCAGTTTGGACTCCTCTAATCCAAATGTTTTAAGAATTTCTTTGATGTACTTTGATTGTGTCACAAATATACCATGTTTGAGTTGATGTACTTGCAATCCAACAAAGAATTTGATATCTCCAAATATAGACATCTCAAATTCATGTTTCATTTTGTCAGAAAAGCCTTTGCAAAGCACTTCCTTTCCAGCAAACACTATGTCATCCACAAAAATTTTAGATACAATAAAGTCTTTACTTTCTTCTGCTTTGATGTACATGTTGTTGTTATCATCTGTTCTTTCAAATCCTATTTGTATTAGATAGTTGTGAAGTCTTTCATACCATGCTCTAGGTGCTTGTTTCAAACCATAGAGTGCTTTATGTAGCTTACAAACCATATCCCTGTTGTTTTCATCAACAAATCCTTCTAGTTGTTCAATGTAGACTTCTTCTTCTAGTATGCCATTTTAAAAAATAGATTTTACATCCATCTAATAGACTTTAAAATCTTTATATGCAACATATGCAAGTTAAGTTCTTACTCCTTCCTTTCTAGAAACAGGGGAAAATGTTTCCCCATAGTCTATTCCTTCTTCTTGAGCATAACCCTTGCATACTAGTCTAGCTTTCTTTCTGGTAATCTCACCATTCTCATCTAGCTTGTTTCTGAATACCCACTTGGTGCTAATCACATTCTTGTCAACTGGTCTGGGAACCAGACTCTGGGTTTTTTTCTTCTTTATTTGATCAATCTCTTCTTCCATAGCTTTGTACCAGTCATCATCTTGTAATGCACCATATACTGTCTTAGGTTCATATTTTCTGATTAGACATGATTCATGTCTTAGTCTATTCCTGTCATTGGTCTTGCATCTTTGTCACCAATTATCTGTTCAGCAGGGTGATGTCTTTTTACATATTTGGATAATCTTGGTTTTGTCCTTGTTTCCATGTTTGATATTTCTAATTCAGGGTCACTATGTAATGAGTTTTCAGGTTGTTCTACATCTCTTTCATTTGTACTGACTTCAGAATCAGATTATGCATTTTCTTCATTCTGTAACTCAACTTCTGAATGCAGCTCAGCATTCACTAGTTGTGAGTCAGCTGAAACTGAAACTTGTTGTTGAGTTTCAATTTGATTGACATCATCCTCATTATTCATTCCTTCATAAAAATACACAAAGATTCTGTATTCATCCATTCTTTTTGGTTCTTTAGCTTGGACTTCTATATGTTCATCAAAGTTTACGTTTGCACTTTTCACAATTTTATTAGTGTTAGTATTCAAACACTTGTATGCCTTACTTCTAGTGGAATAACCAAGGAATATGCCTTCTTCACTTTTTGCATCAAATTTTCCATTTCTAGCATCTTTAAGGATAAAACATTTGCAACCATATACTTTGAAATGTTTTACATTGGTTGAGTGACCATACCATAATTCAAAAGGTGTTGTATTTGTACCTTTCTTGACTTGTACTCGATTTAGTGTATGATCAGCTACACTTACAGCTTCTCTCCAGTATTTTAGAGCAATGGTCTTTTCCATCATTAATGTTCTGGCACAGTCAATCATAGATCTATTTCTTCTTTCAGCAATTGCATTCTGTGGGGGAGTTCTAGGAGCTGACTTTTGTCTTTTGATTCCTTTATCATTACAAAATACCTCAAATTCATTTGATGTGAATTCACCACCTATGTTTGATCTTAGGCATTTCAAACTTTTTCCTGTTTCTTTTTCAACTCTAGCCACATACCACTTAAACATTTGAAAAGCATCAAATTTTAGTTTTAAGAACATAACAGTCATCATCCTAGAATAGTCATCAACAAACAAAATTATGTATTTATCTCCTCTATAGCTTTGTACTTCCATTGGACCACATAAGTCAGTATGAACTAGTTCAAATGTATAGTTTTTGCTTTTGAAACTTAACTTTATCATCTTTGCTAACTGACATTGTCTGCACATGATATTATCAGGCTTCTTCAATTTTGTTAAACCTTTGACTTTCTTCATTTTACTGATCTTGACCAAATTGTCAAAGTTGACATGACATAATATTCTATGCCACAACCATTCATCATCAAATTTTGCAATAAAATAAGAAACATCATCCATATCAAGGCAAAACAGATTATTCCTTGTTTGATCTCCTTTTCCTATCAGTTTACCATCAATATCATAGATTTTTGCGGTTTTGTTTCCAAATTCTACTTTGCATCCTATATTGCCTGACTGTGAGACACTCAACAAATTGTAGTTTAATCCTTCAACATAGTATGCATTATCACATGAAATTTGTTATGTGAGCTTAACGGAACCTTTTCCTTTGATTTTACATGGAGCATTATTACCAAATCTAACACTATTTCCATCATACTGACTAAAGTTAACAAACTTACTTTTGTCTCTTGTCATATGATGTGAGCATCCACTGCCTATGATCCACCTGTCATTCTTGTTCATACATGTTACCAGTGTTGTGGGCTCTTCTTCATCAAATTGATCCTTAATAGCTACATAAGAAACTTCATCATCATTGTCATCAGAATTTTCTTCAACAATATAATACTTCTTACCTTTTTCTTTGTAATATCTCTTGTCATCATCTCTTCTAAATTTTTTTTGGTTGCCTTCCTTGTAATCCTTTTTCTGTGGACACCTGGCAGCAATATGACCTGCTTCATTACAATTGAAACAAATGATAGGCATCTTACCTTTAATTTTTTTTTACCTCTATGAAATCTTCTGGCAAGCAATGCTTCCAATTGTTCCACATCCTCCTCATCAGTGCTACTGTCACTAGATACATACTTCATTTTTCTTCCTTTATTTGATTTCACCTATTCGGCATCTTTTAGTGATATCTTGGCCTTAACTATAGATTCAGCATTCTCTGGTATGTAGTTTTCAAAATTAGATAACTCAAATGCAGTGAGTCTACCTATTATACCTTCAAAACCTAGATTATTTCCTGGTATACATCTTAGTTCTTGTATTGCCAATACTCTAATAGCATAGATAGGGAGCAAGGTTCTTAAGAACTTACTATTAATAGTATCTTCATCCATTTGACCACTTAAACATCTTATTGCACTTACCACTTCTTTTATTCTTGCGCCATACTGAGCAGCATTCTCATTTTCCTCCATTTTCATATCATCAAACTTTCCTCTGAGACTTTCTCTTTTTGCTCTTTGTACATTCTGATCTCCTCCATAGATGTTTGATAGGGCTTTACATTTTTTGAATGCAGTGTCAATCCTTTGATATCATCAAATTTAGCATAGTTGAGTGTAGAGGCAATCTCCAGCATTGTTTGATTGTGTTCCTACTTGTTTTTCATGTCTTCTGCAGTAAGAGTACCAGTTGGATCTACATGTTTAGTGACAATTGAATTTTGGGCAATATCTCCTATGGACCCAAGATGTAGCTTCATCAAACTTTTCCATGCAAAAAATTTGTCTTTATTAATCTTGGAAACTTCTCTCTTAGGCATTTTGATCTTTTTTGCTTATAGTTTCTTTAAATTGAATTAGCAGTAAAGCTCTGATACCAATTGTTAGAATTCTTTAGAATAACAGAGAGTGGGGGTGAATCAATTATTCAAGGTCCAAATGCCCTAATAATACTTTTTCTATACTTTTAATAAATCCATTCACTTTTCATCCATCCAAACTTAAATCAGCCATATTAGCAAGTTACAATAAATCAACATGCAAAGATAAAACATGCAAGATCAACACATGACACAATGATTTACGTGGAAACCCAATTTGGGAAAAACCACCAGTAACATGCTACTTGATTCTCAATCTTCTAAAGTGATGCCCTATTAAAAGCCTACCCTATTAAAGGCTTACAACACACTTTTAAATGTGACCTTGTTAGAGGATTTCACCAAACTATTAGGAATGGGCATGATTAAAGGACTTTAGAACATTCACTTGGAATGTCACCCTGTTAAAGGATTTATCTCATGGTTATCAAACCAACCTAAGTCCATAGGATTTAAACTAACTATTACAATTGCTAGAAAGTAATGATAATGGCCTTTTGATCTGATATAACTTACAACATACTTTGCAGATTTCATATCACACTTTCAGTTCAATCCTTATGCTTGGCTTCAATCACTTCATCTCTGATTGCTTGTCTTCTTATCAAGCTTTGTCTCCTTGAGTCTTCTTACTCATCATGCCAATGCATCCATATCTGAGGTCTTCTTATTGAAACAAAGTAACTATGCTCTCTTTTCTCCTTAGCACCTCCTACAACATTTTATGTTTTCATGCTTGATCGCCTCACTCTCTTCTTTCTTTATGAACTCATGTCTCCTTAAATAGAAGTCTGATTTTGCCTTTGCCACTCAATTCTCCTTCTCCAATTTTAGGGTTTCAAAATGGATTAGGTAGGATACAATGTATCTACCTCATATCTTGTTCTCATCTAGAAACTTCGTTAGTTGTATACTTAAAAATATTTTACATGGTGTTCTGTGCCACCAGCTCATCATTTTTATCTTCCATTTAATTCACAAACTTCTAGATAACAACCTTGTCGGCTTAGATTTGGCGAATCTTTGATTTTTAAAATAATACAGAAACTTGACATTATTATTTTTAATGGTGCTCAACATCTGTGTGTTACTCGGCACTATTGGTTTTATTGGTGCTCGACATCTCTGTATTACTTGGCACCTATATCTGCTCGACACTTGTATCACTCAGCACTTGAAGTTTACTCAGCACTTGATATCACTCGGCATTTGAAGTTTACTTGGCACTTGATATCGATCTTGTTGGGCTTCAACTAGGAATCTGCTCAGCTTCAACTAGCTTGCTCAGCTCCCTCTCTCTAATGAACTTTAGTTAGGCTTTACAGATGTCTTAGCTAAAAACCTTACATCTTAGATATGTTTTTGTGTGCCCATTCTTTGTGTCTTATAGTATGTCATCAACACACTTTTTCATCAATGGCCTAGCTGATCCGTGTACTTCATTACAACATCATAACTTTAACCTCTATCTTGGTATACTAGTTATATCTTATTGATTGCCTCCTCCTTGTCAATCAACTAATTAATAGTATTTGGATCACTAAAGAAATTGTCATTCCTTCAAATAGCAAGTTTGACATCAATGAAAAAATAATGATTGAGAAAATTCTTTACAATTTCCATATATCATTCCAACAACTTCCCTCACGATCTTTTCAATCATTTCCAACAACCGAGTACCAGTCAATAGTGACCGAGTCATAGTAAAAATTAATGGAAGCTGAGTACCAGAAGAAATTGTTGAATTATTGATAGAGTATAAAGAGATTGTTGTTGATGATATTCCTGATGGTTTACCTCCAATAAGAAGTATAAGTCATTGTATGGATCTAATTTCTAGAGCTAGGTTTTCAAACAAAGCACCATATAGATTGACACCTACAGAGAATGAAGAACTTAACAAACAAGTGCATGACCTATTGCAGAAAGGTTTGATCAGAGAAATTTTGAGTCCATGTGTTGAACCTATTGTATTAGCACCTAAAAATAATGGAGAATGGAGAATGTGTGCTAATTCCAGAGCTATTAACAAGATCACAATGAAATATAGGTTTCTTATGTCGAGGATGGATGACATAATAGATTGTTTGAGTCGAACAATATATTTTACCAAGATTGATTTAAAGAGTGGCTATCATCATATCAAAATCAAAGAAGGTGATGAATGGAAGACTACTTTCAAGAAAAAATATGGTTTATATGAATGGATGGTAATGCCTTTTGATTTGACTAATGCACCTAGTACTTTCATGAGGTTGATGAATGAAGTTCTAAAAAAAATTTTGGGTAAGTTTATAATTGTTTATTTGGATAACATTCTGATATTCAGTAAAACTAAGGAAGAACATCTTGAGCATATGAGACAAGTATTGCAAAGTTTGAAAGAGGAAAAGTTGCTAATTAATCTTAAAAAGTGTTCTTTTATGCAAGAAGAGATTGTGTATTTGGGATTTGTCATTTCAGCTAATGGTTTGAAGATGGATCTGAAGAAGGTTAAAGCAATTTTGGAGTGGCTTACACTTGAGAATGTGGGTGAGGTAAGATCATTCCATGGCTTAGCTAGTTTTTATAGAAATTTTATAAAGAATTTCAATTCTATTTGTAATGCTATGACTAAGACAATGAGGGGAGATAAAAAGGATTTCAAGTAGACACATGGAACTAATAAGAGTTTTGAGACTTTGAAACAAAAGGTTGTTGAATTACTTGTATTAGCTTTACCTAATTTCAATAAGGTCTTTCAAGTTGAATGTGATGCAAGTGGTAGTGCAATAGGAGTTGTATTGAGTCAAGAAGGAAAACTTGTTGCTTTCTTTAGTGAAAGGTTGAATGATGCTAAAAGGAAGTATTTTGTGTATGATCAAGAGTTTTATGCTATTTTTCAAGCCTTGAAGAAGTGGAGACATTATTTGATTCCTAAGGATTTTTTGTTGTATACTGATCATAAAGCTTTACAATATTTGGGAAGTCAACATAAATTGAGTCAAAGACATATGAAGTGGATTGAGTACTTGTAGAATTTTACATTTGTGTTCAAGGATAAGAGTGGAGTTAATAACAAAGTTGTTGATGCATTGAGTAGAAGGCATTCTTTGTTGGCTAAAATGAAGGTTGAAGTTCTTGGTTTTGATGAAATGAAAGAGTTGTATGATGCTGACCCTAATTTTTTTGCAGCATGGAGAGAGTGCAGAGAACCAAATCTGATAGATCACATAAGTAAGTATGATGAGTATTTCATTCAAGAAGGTATGTTGTTCAAAGATATTTAGTTGTGTATTCCTATGAGGTTGAATCTGATTAAGGAAAAGCATTGTGGTGGATTGGATGGACATTTTGGAATTGATAAGACATTGAGTTTGCTAAAAGAAAAGTATTATTGGCCACAAATGTATAAGGATGTTTAGAAATTTTTGAAGAGTTGTGGAGTTTGTCAAGTTGAAAAAGGAGTAAGTTGGAATAGTAGTTTGTATACATCTATTATTGTTCCTAAGAAACCTTGGACTGACATCAATATGGATTTTGTTCTTGGATTACCTAAGACAATGAAGGGGTCTGATTCTATATTTTTTGTAGTGGATAGATTTTCTAAGATGGCTCATTTCATACCATGTAAGAAGACATCAAATGTTGAGCATGTCACTAAAAATTTCTTTAAAGAGATTGTGAGATTGCATGGATTACCAAGAAGTATTATTTCTAATAGAGACAGTAAGTTTGTTGGTTATTTTTGGAAGACTTTGTGGAAGAAGATGGGTAGTAAATTGAAGTTTAGTTCTACATTCCATCCATAGATAGATGGACAAACAGAGGTTGTGAATAGAAGCTTGGTTAATTTGATGAGATGATTAGTTGGAGACAAACTGAGTAATTGGGAAATGGTATTAGCACAAGCTGAGTTTACATATAACAATTCTGTGAATAGGAGTACAGGGAAGACACCTTTTGGGATTGTTACTGGAATGCATCCCAGAGGTATATCAAATTTGAGAGATGTTGGTGGTGAAGAAAAGAGAAGTGTTGCAAGAGAAGAATTTTTTAATTTTATGGAGTCTTTGCATAAGGAAGTGAAGTTGAGGTTGAAACAAAGTAATCAGAAGTATACGAAGGATGTTGATCAATCTAGAAGACATCATCTTTTTAAAGTTGGTGATGAGGTGATGGTTCATCTAGAGAAAGGAAGATTCTCAGTTGGAACATACAGTAAGCTAAAGATGAAGAAATTTGGACCTTGTAAGATCTTGAAGAAATTTGATAGTGGCAATGCATATGAAGTTGAGTTACCTAATGACATGGATATATCTCCTATATTCAATGTTGCTAATCTATCTAAGTATCATGAGTCAAATGATGAAGTTGATATACCTTATGATTATCCTAAGCAGCAGATTGAAGAGGTTGAACAAGTAATACATCAAAGAATTGGTAGGAGTATAAGAGGAAAAGATTACAATGAGTATTTGGTGAAGTTGAAGAATACCTATTGAAGATGCTACATGGATTTCTCAATCTAAGTTGGATTCAGCTTGGATTGTGACATCCCAATAATTTAGGAGAATCATTTCTTCCAACCCTAGTTGTCTGATGTAGGAGCATCCTAGGTTTCCCTTGTAATCCTACACTTTTGGTCTTTTTTCCTTTGGTTGCTGAGTGAACTCTTTGGATGTCGAGTCATTCTTAGTTTCTTCTAAGTTCTTGTTGGTGCCGAGTGATCCTTTGGGTGTCGAGTTCCTATTGCCGCTAACTGATCCTTTGGGTGCCAAGTTCCTGTTGGTGCCAACTGATGCTTGGGTTGCCAAGCACTAGAGGATGCCGAGTTCATAGTTGCTACCGAGTGACTCCTTTGGTTTTGTAGCTCATGTTGGTGTTGAGTGCCAATTTTCTAGGAGTGTTTGTTTGCCAAGTTGTCTAGTTCTAGTTTGGGTTGACTTTGCTTGCATTTAATTTTGGTATAGGTAGTCAATATATGTTAGGGGCTGACATGTGGCTTTTCTAGGTTCTAGAATCTTCTATAAGACATTTTGGAAAATATATATAGAGTTTTTAGGCTAAGAGTTAGGTAAGTTTTTGGGAGCAAGTAATAAGTAGAGAGAAGCTAGAGGTCAGATTGCAAATTTGAAGATTTTTTTGACCACAACCCAAAAGGCCTTATAATTGGGCATGTATACTGATATTTTCATGAATCAATTAAGATATTCTTGTTCTCTCATCCTTGTTGTTGTTCCTTGTGTTTTCTTCCATTGTGTTAACTCTTGCAGGTTGGTTGTGAGCCTTCAGCCCTAGTTATTCTCCTCATTTGCCTTTGTCACTTTGCTATGTGCTACAAAGCCTTTTGGTTGCTCTATGTATACCTCCTCCTTTAACTCACCATTAAGGAATGTTGTCTTGAGATCCATTGATGGATCTTCCATCCCATCTATAGTACAAATGAGATTATAGCTCTTATAGAAGTATACTTGGCCATTGGAGAAAATGTCTCCTCATAGTCTATTCCCTCCTTCTAAGAGAACCCTTTGGCCATGAACCTTGCGTTGTATTTCTTGGTGCTACTATCTGCATCATGCTTTATCTTATAGATCCGACGTGATCCAACTACTACTTTATTTGCTAGTCTAGGAACTACCTCCCACACATCATTCTACATTATTGAGGAATACTCCTCAACTATAGCATCCTTGTATACCTAATTCTATATAGCCTCTTGATAGTTGGAAGTTTCACTATCTACCAACTAAATAACTAATGCCACATAGTCATTGAACTTGGCTGGTTGTCTCCATTGTCTAGTACTCTTCCTAGGAGCTCCCACAAACTCCTAAGTATCCCTCTATATCTCTTGAACCTCACATTTCTTGCTATCAACTATAGAGGATGAGATATCAACCTCTAAGTCTTATAGATGTATTTCCTTTTGTACTTGTTTCTCCATTCTTTATGAAACTTCTCCACCTAAGCCTAAACTTGTATTGGTAATTGTACTTGTTCTTTGTTTCCCTTGACTAGGCCCTAGAGCTTCTATTGGCTACTCACTTTGATCATCTACTAGAAAATCTCTAGACCTTGTAAATGCCTTGTCCTCCATGAACTTGACATCACATCTGATAAAAATTCTTCTAGCCCTAGGGATAAAAATCCTATATGTCTTTGAGGTTTCACTATACCCAACAATGTACCCTCTCTCTGCAATCTGATCTAACTTGGTACATGTATCACCTAGACTATGACAATATGCCAAACTTCTAAATATTTTTAAATGGATAACATTAGGCTTCTTACCTACAAAAGCTTCCTTTGGTGTCATCCTCCCTAGTACCTTAAGTGGAACCCTATTCTTAATGTAGACTAATGTACTACATGCCTCTTCCCATAAGTAGCAGGGCATATCCTACTCATGTAGCATAGTTCTTACCGCCCTTGATATAGAATGGTTCTTCCTCTTAGCAAGTCCATTTTTCTATGGATTGTAAGGAATAGTCCATTGTCTCTTGATTCCTTCCCTAGTATAGAACTCCTAGAATTTATTTCCTTTGTTCTTGCCTCCATTGTTTGACTGAAGAACCTTTATCTTCTTTACTATTTAGTTCTCCTCTAGAGCCTTGAACTCTTGGAAATGACTAAAAACCTCATCCTTGGTCTTCAAAAATTATATCTAGGTCTTCTTGGAGAAATCATTGATAAAAGTGACATAGCACTCACATCCTCTAATAGACTTTGTTGGCATCGATCCACAAACATTTGAATGTACTAGATCAAGAACACCTTCAGATCTGGTGTCATTCCTTGGAAAAGATGCTTTTGCAAACTTCCCCAACATGCATCCCTTACATACATCATCATGTTCTATGCTCACCTCTAGAACACCTATCACCATCTCACAAAGCAATTTGAGTGCTCCATGATGAATATGGCCCATCCTCCTATGCCATAGCTCTCTAAGATCTCTAGGATTAGTGATGCTAAAGAGTGCCCTAGGAGTATCAAACTACAACCTGAAGGTGACCACTCCTAACTCCAATAGTTATGGGTGATTTCCAATCCTTTAGCTTAATCAACACATGTGTCCCTCTAAAGAGTACATTATACCCCCTATCCTAAAGAAGAGATATGGAAATCAAATTCATAGCTAAGCCTAGCACATGCAATACATCATGAACTAGAATTATCTTTATATTCTTCCTCTAAAACTAAACAATCAATTTCCCAAATAGGTTGAGTTTGGACAAGTTTTCCATAGAAATTTGGATATCAATGTTCTCCTCCTTATAAATAGAGAAGTACTCTCTAACTCATGTCATATGAAATTATGCCCCACTATATATATACCAGATAGTCTATGAGGTTGAGCTCACCATACAAGCTATAAGTGCAAACTCATCTTCCAATCTAATGGATATTCCTTCTTCCTACTTCTTTTCCTTCTTCCTTTCTAGGAAATCATTGACATATTGGCCATACTTGTGACATCCAAAGCACTTGACCTTAGAAAGGTCCTTCTTCTTCTACTACCCTCAACATTGCTTTGATACCATGTGAAAATTAATACTATTGGAGTCACTAATTATTAATCTCCTATCATAAGTGATTATTAAACTATTGGAAATAAATTCACATCTAATATCAAAAAATAACACAACTACAACTTCACAAATAAAATATGGAAAGAAATTTAGAACACAGAGAACAAAATATTTTTGGACAAATCATCCTTGGAAAAATCTCTAAGGGAAAACTAGTTCTGCAGATGGAAAATATATTAACTTCAGCAAATCAAGAGATACAAAATTCCTTGCCTCTCACTGGTAGAATTTAGACAACCTCTTAATTTCTCTTACTGATATTCCCCAATGCTATCCCCAATGCTATCATTGTGCATTTGCTAATACTGCAATATTGTTTTCTATCACTACAAACTCATTTGCTAACATTGCAAATGCTTCTACAACTCTTTTTGTTCTCTATTCTTTTTTGTTCTTTAAATGCCTCCCTTCACCCCCTTTTATACTACTTAGTCAAGAGGTTTTTAGTTGCTTCTTGATCAAGAAAACTCAACCAAGAAGTTTCTAGTTGCTTCCTAACCAAGAAGTTTCTATTTGTTTCTTGATTAAAACAACCCACCCAATAGGTTACTAGTGGCTTCTAGAAGGAGTCAATTAATTAACAAATATTTTTTGTAACTCTAACCATTATTTTCCAATTAATCACATATGGATGAACAACTGTCCAAGCTACCTAAAACTAACACCAGGCTCCCAAAATGATTTTCCAAATGATTCATGATCTTGTGAGGTGTGGGGATCTCAATGGTCTAATTAGATATAGAAATCTATTCCACATATATGGAGGTTATATAAGTAATGTTGAAAATACATTTAATTAGACAAATGTAGTCCATGGCTATAATAGATACAAAAGAGAGTTTGCATGACATATACTGCAATCATAAAACTAGTGACCCATGAGCATATTATCGGCATGGTGCTCAAGCAAAAATAATTTGATAAGATGTTAAAATCATAAATTGAATGCTTGTGGACCATGCATCACCCAAATTGACATCATTCATTTGATAGAAGAATGATGCTCCCAATAACTCCAATCCTTCTTTAGAATCACCTATAATGAAGAGCATGTGATGAAGTCATGGCATCAGACAACTGCACAATTTTAGATGGGAGTCTTAGGTGTTGACAGGTCAAAGTGTTGAAGGTTTGAAGGGATTGTAACCTATAAATCTTGATATGAATAGAATTCATCCTCACCAAAGTTGAGCTTTATATAAATATATATGCCCCATCATCAAGCATAGAGATGAAAAATTGGAGATATGTTAATAAAGGAATATGCATTGTGTTTGATGTTATATCCAAGTAGTTTAACAATGTCAATATGAGAATTTTTCACCCTTATAAACATGTGCTAGGAATTGGAAATTAGAGAAACTAATTTATGATTTAATATGGACCCAATATGTAGGAGTTGACCTTCCATTTCATAGACAATAATATGGAGGGAGTCATAGTTAGAAACGAATGCCCATAGTAGCCTGAGTTTTGGGTTCTAGTAGAACTTGACATAGTGTCAATATAAGTCCTACACCCTATTGACTACATGAAAAGGTTCAAGTTTCCACTTGGCCTCAATCCTAATCTACTTTCAAATGATGCCTTCTTATATATCATATGCTAGTGGTCAACCAAGAAGTAGAGAGTGCTTGTGATATACTTGGAATGATGGTGATTTTCCTTTGGCAAATATTTTTTCATCAAAAATGATCACATGAGTTTGGTGATTCATGATATAATGATCCAATGGATCCTTTATCCACAAGCTGAGTCTGATAATCAATGGAGAAGGTAACTATTATAAGTTTGTTCTCTCATGATATGTTATGAGAAATTGAATTACATGTTGATGCCTAATATAAATATGGTCAGATGTCTAAATACGCATACGTGTCATGTAAATAAAAATCACAACTGAGTGTTATGTGGATTCATGAGACCTTGATAAATAGCTAATTCCCAAGAATTAGTTATTATATCTAAAAATTCATCAGGATACAAGAAGTGAGGGAGAAATACTATTTATGGGAAGATTTTTCATGGCCAAGGGACCATTTTTTTGGATTTTGGGGGTAGGCTTTGGGTTGTCAGAGGGCACTAGAAATAATAGGCTGGCAATTTCTTCCTCTCCGTCTAAGAGACTTTGTGATATAGGAGCAAGTGGAGATTTTGTTCTAATTGTAATGCTAGGAAAAAGGGATATTTTATTTTCAAATAGTGATTAGTGTATAAGAAAAACATAATCGTTGTTATTTAATTATGTTCAAAGAGAGGAAATTCTAGCATACTAAAACTATAAGTTTAGATGCTTATTTTATGAATAGTATTTCTCTTTGAATGATATCGGTTTTAACTGAATGCATATCTATTACATATAATCATCATCATGATTATCATTCAAATAGTGAGCAAAAATTACTCATTTATTTGAAAAGAATAATATGTTTTTCTTCTTGTTTTTATTTCCATGTCGCATTCGAATGGATGGTCTTCGTATCGATCATTCATGGTTTATTTTCTCACGTACCTTTTTTGCATCTACTCCATATTTATGGATACATGTTTGTGAGCATTTATTTCTTTCAAGTTAAAAGAATTATCAATTCTAGTGTAGTTGATTCATTGTAAATCTGACATGGGGAGTAGTACCTGACTAATTTGGAGGGCACTTACGTATTTCAATAACGAAGCAACCCAACTGTTAGTGTTGGTTGAGACTTCTTGTCTAGTCATTCTAGGGTCAAATTGTAAGTGTTTTTTGGAAGATAATCTATTCATTAATATAAATATATGTGCATATGTACATTATTGTCTTGTAATGCATGATAGAAGTAGTGGGTATCAAATTTTCTAAATTTCCTAGATGAGTGTGCCCCATCGCAACAACTCAATGGTAACAATAGGGAGATAATTTTCATGTCTAATCTTAACCATATCCCAATTACTTGTCATGAGATGGGGGACATGTATATGACTTCCTACCCTTATTATACTTGTGAGTTGCATATATTGTTTGATTTTGACTTTGGTTAGTTTTTCTCATGTTGTTGATTTTATGTGGATTTGACTATGTATTTTTCTTTATAAATGGTTTAATTATGATGATTGGATTAAATCTTATGATATTTAAATTATTAAATATTAAATAATTTAATAAAAAAAATTGAAATATTGAGCTTTAAATGAATATTTATTAGTTTGAGGGTAAATTCCTCTTCTTCATTGCATGTATGCTCTAAAACTAGTGGGAAAAATGGAGGTGTTCCTTGTTATAGAAGACTCCTCACAATTAATGTATCATGTAGGATTTGAACTCTCTTTTATGGGAACCCTTGCAACAAGCAATAACAATATATAGGAGAAATATAAGATTCAAGGTTGTAAGGAGAAGATCTTTAGAGACATCACTAAAGGAAGGACTTTAGTACTAGATTACATATGTTTCTACCAAGAACCCCAAGAGGACTTCAGTAAACCCCCAAACTCAAGGGAGGAAGGGAAGACTTCTTACACTAGATCTCTTATTATCAAGACAAATGCTTCCATGGCCATGGCTATTGATGCCAAGAAAAGCAGGCCTAGAAATATTGAAATTTTTTTGGTTCCTCAAGGTGTAAATAACATCCCTTCTAGAAAATTTATGAATGACTAGACTAAAAATGTTTAGAATAAGAACAATGGGTTTAAAATCTCATACATCAAACTAATACAAAAAGGGTTCTTCCTTGTTTCACTCTACAACCCTAAACACCAAGAAGAAGCAGTTTCAAAGCACTATGGTGAATTGTCATGCCAAAAGTTAGGGCAAAAACATACCAAAAATTATTTTTTAAAGGTAATTCGATTAAGTAAACACATGAAAATGTAATCCATCATTGCACAAGTCTGATAACATGGTATAGTTAGTTTTTGAGTTACAAGGTCTAGGTACATGTAGTAGATTTTTAGATTATATCACATGAGGATACAAATTTGGTATTCTATCCTATTGCATAGGTTTAAAACCCTACATTTTAGTGCTACAGGAACACCTAGGTCAGGTTGAATAAGTCAGTTGATTAAAATATAATTTTATGTTTAATAAGGTGTGACATCATATTTGAGGAACATTTGACTAGTAATATAAGTTATGTTAGGTTGGTTTGACACCCTTTACACTTGTTTTATTATACTAATACTTGATTTTGATTATTATCATAACCAATTTAGGAATAATTAAAACATTAAATAATTAATAATAAACTAGTTATGACCTTCGTCCTATCTTCTAATCATAACTCAATGACACATTCGAAGAAAAATATTAATACATATTCATTATTAAATTAATTGACATACATTTTACCTTACAATAAAATCCTATACCACTATCACTTATGAAATACAACCCTTTAATGCTTTATTAGTTTACCATAACATTATATTGCACTCACTTTATTTCTATCACAAAATTCTATTAATATAAAACCTAACACTAATATATTAACTATCCACATGATAACAATTACTAATTAAAGTAACATTACTTCCCTAAATAACTAAGATTGTCACTAACAATTTAAAATATCTCAATTCAAATGCACTTTTATATTAAGCCATATTACAAAGTACTAACCAAATCTACTAATTAACCAAATCTAATTTATTTTAAACTAAATAAATATACTAAAAATTATTAGCTATATTTTTCTTAACAATCTAAACACCCCCAATTTCCTCTAACCCTAATCTAATTTACCTCATGTCAAGTGGCCAAGTGACCTATCCACACCCACCCCAACACATTCACCAATGCTCATGTCTTCCCCAAGACATCTTATGCATAGCCCAAGGGGGGACAAGCACTTCCCAAGAGAAGTACAACTTTAAGTGGATAGTGCAAAAGGTGGAAGAAATGATTTGTTTTCAAGGAAAACATTAAATTCTAAGTTACAACTCCTCCCCAATCTCCAATGGCTAGCTTTTTGAGTAGGGACTGGGAAAAAGTAGACGGTACATTGAACAAGGTGTGTAGAGGCATTCAAGTCATTTCCAATGCATGAGAGAAGGGTTAAAGAAAGGTAAGTTGAAGATTTAAGGTTAATTGTTCAATTTGCTACCTTTTACATTTAGTACCCATGTTGACTTGTGCCCTTGCCCAATTCTACATGCAACATACTTTCCTTGGGGTGTGAAGTGGAGGAAAGTTGGAGGGTGACATCAACAATTCTGAACGCATGGTCAAGGAGGATGCATGGTCCAATGGGAAGGGATCCCTATAACATTTAAGGAGAGTATTAAAGTTGTTTTTCTCTACTCCATTTTATTTATTTTTTTGTAAATGTTATGTGGGGGAATGTGAGAAAATAAGAGAAATATTCTCTATTACCAATATTGCAAAAAAAATATTTTCCCATACATTTTCTAGAGATCCTTTTTGGCTTTCTCAAATAGATGGGAGTTATAAGTTTCCTTTCTCCTTCAAGGTGATAGGTTTCCTCTTAGGAATTTTATAGTGGCATAGTGTATTAATATTTTATTGAGTGGATTATAAATATAGTATTGATATTAACTATATATTTGAGTTAGGAGTGATTTTAGGTATCTTACATACATTGCAATTTAAGATATAATTCATTGATTTATCAAAATTTCTACTAGCTAAGGTTTTAAGGTGCAAGTAGGATGAATGCATCTTAATTGAACATTGGTTATATCTCATGATCTTAGGGATAATTTATTGGAACTTTAATTTAAATAGTTCATACATCAATATCTTATAACATGAACTCTGATCACCTTTTTTTGAACCAATATTTCAATAAGGATATAGAGAGTATTCAACTTGAAATTTTTGCAAAGCAATACATTTAAAAGTAAGATATGATTTAAAATCCAATGAAAATTGATCACATAAATTTCTTATTTGCATACAATAACTACATTACTATTAATAATATTGGAGTTTATAACATTTACCACATTCCTTACAAATTCATCTTCAACATGAATGCACAATGCAATAGGACATATTGCAATAAAGAAATCTTCATTTCAAAGACATAAAGAACACCTTCACTACTCCAATTCCAAAATGAATCCATCATAAGGCCAATGCAAAATCTAAAAAAATATACGGAACTAACCATCGAGCACTCACCTCTCATCTTAGGTCTCAAAATAGAACACCCATTGAGCTAGGAGAATCAGTAACCAATAGTTGACAACCAATTCAATTCTTATAAAATGAAACACAATACAAAAACACCCATCCAAGGCTTGCACAATTGGATTCACATCAAACCCATAAAATTAGGGTGTAGGTGGACTACCAATTAGAATATTTCTCAATGTAAAACATACAATATACATGCATTTCCCAAGGCAATAAATTTTCATAACCTTTCATACTTTCTCCTCCTTTTCCCTCCAAAGAAAAATCAATATCATTGGTATGCAAGGGCCCATACACCTTGTATTTCTTCCCTCTTCTCACCATGAGAAGAGACTCTACACTACCATGGTGTCCAACAAACCCCTTCCCCCATATTGGATACTTCTTCCCTTACCCAAAGGGTGAGTAATGGCATACACCCTTTACAAAACTTCCTCATTCAATAAAGAAGAACACAATAACATGAAATCAAAATCAAATCCCATCACCTTACATAGAACAACACAAAATGCAATTATCACAAATGTAAGAGAATGAAAATACATAATAACCTATTTGCAACATGAAACAATAAATTCCATGGAAATGGGGAGACCTATCTTCACAAGTGTTATGGTATAATGGTGTGTGAGAAGAGCCCAATCCTTCCTTTTCTTCATTCAATCCAAAACCCTAATGTCTCTAAAAGTAGAGAGTGGGTGAACACCCTCAAACTCCTCAAAGGGCCTCTAAATAGCTTCTAAAACTCAACCACCTAAAATGGCAATAAATTCATCATTGAACCTAAGCCTCTTGGTTCCCAACTTGATCCTGCCATAAATACAAATATTTTGGCAAGGGTAAGGATTTCGAAAGGGTCATGAAGTTTCTCAATTTTCACAACCAAAGGAAAATGGGATATTTTGAGGGTCATAAAATTCAATAGGAGGTTCTAGAAGGGTTTAAAAGGTGCCCAACCCATACCCCTCCCAAATGGATCCTTGGCTTCTATTAAAATTGGATTTTAGGACCCTTTTTTGGCCTCTACAAGTGACTAAAAAGATTTGAATTAAATTAACATAATTGGTGGGACTATTCAATTATCTTAATCAAGAGGGTTTAATTAGGTTCCTAATTAGGCTAGTTAGGTTTAGGGTTACATTGCCAACCTTAGTAGACATTTTGTTACATATATACATTAAAAGTGTCAAGTGTCATTGTAAAATAACATTACTCAACATTGACATGTCACTAATTAATAAGGAAATCACCTAATACATATATACATACAATTTATGACTACAAAATAAGTCACTTAACAATGATTTTCAAATCTCTTCATTAGATTCAACCTTGGCTTTTATAGTTTGCACATATGGTTTCTTACTGACTCTCCAAAAATTACCATGGTAATTTCTTGCACACTAAATTTGAACATTAGTAGCTCAATCAAATCACATGTGTGTGTGTGTATGTGTGTGTGTGTGTGTGTGTGTGTATGTGTGTGTGTGTGTGTGTGTGTGTGTGTGTGTGTGTGTGTGTGTGTGTGTGTGTGTGTGTGTGTACACATATATACATATAGATAAATCAAATTAAAAGAATCAATTGACTAAAGGTTCTATATTCTCATCTTTATAACTTTTATATTTTTGCACTTGATAAACATAATTTATTGCATAATTGAGATAACATATTCATCAATTTGAATTAAAATACTGAAATTATCATCATATTGCATGCATATACCTACAACATTATAAACACCAAAATCACAACATACTAAAGTAGCCATCACATGGCATAAAAATACTGATAAATTTCTAATCCATTGAATATAATGTTTGAAAGTATTGAATCATAATGTATCAAAAAAATAAGTGTATCAGCTGAGCTATGATGGGTTAGGGCGAGGCCTCACATCCTCCCCCAATAGGCATGAACTTCCTCCTTGATTTCATCAAAAAGATATGGATAGTAAGATCTCATCTATGTTGCATCCTCCCATGAAGACCTGACCTCACCATAACAATCTCACTAGACCCTAAACTAGTCTTTCTCTTTTCCTTATAGCACAAAGGTCCATTAGGACAAAATACAAATGGGCTCTAGTGCTAGCTACTCATTAAACTCAACTTGCAAGGCATCCCAATCTATAATGTAACACTCATCATATATATATCCTTTAAGTACAGAAACATAGAACACATTGTGGATGTGTGACAAGATAGGTGGAAAAGCTAGACGATATGCAATTAGTCTTATCCTCTCAAAGATCTCAAATGTTCCAATGAACCGAGGTGCCTACTTAGATCTATTTCCAAATCAAATCATACTCTTTTGCAATCGCACTCTCAAGAAGACTCTATCTTTGACTCTATACTCTCAATCAATCCTCTTTACATCAACATACTTCTTATGCCTATCTTGTGCCTCTCTAAGGTGCCCTCAAATTAAAATTACTTTTTTCTCCATCTCTCTAACTATTTGAGGACCAATAGATACTATATCATCGATCTTGTCTCAACTCAAGGGTGTCCTGCAAGGTCTACCATATAAGGCCTGATAAGGTGGTATACCTATAGAGGAATGGTGCCCATTGTTATAGGAAAACTTGAAAAGATGCATTTATTCCTCCCATTTGACCTGATGGTGCATCATGTACATGTGCAACATATCCTCCAATACCTAATTCACTCTCTCAATTTGACCGTCGATCTGAGGATGGTACACTATACTAAAATTAATCCTAGTTCCCAATGTTGCATGTAGCTCCCTTCAAAAGGATGATTTGAATAGTGAGTCTCTATCTGAGATGATCTTATGGGGGATAGCATGAAGTTTGACAATATCCTAGAAAAATACCTAAGCTACGTCTCATGCTATGAAAGTAGTACACATAGTTCAGAAGTGTGCTGCAACCTTGGTCAATGTGTCAACTATCACCAAAATGGCATCATGATAGTGAGAACAAGAATAAATTCTATAGAAATAGTATCCCACTTCCACTCTAGAATCTCATGTGGCTAAAGGAGTCCACTAGGATGACAGTGATCTACATTCATGCTCTAGCACTCAAGGCATCTTGCAACAATGCTAGAAATCTACACTCTCATGCCTAGCCAATGATATAACTGTCTCATATCTGCATGTAGCTTCTTAACACTAGTTTTTTCTATAGAAGGTTCTCTATGAGCCTTAAGTATGATGAACTCACATAGATCCCCAATGGAAGGTACATATATATGATGCAGGAGCACCCTAGGTGTAAGAGCAATCATACATTACCCAAAAATATTTTAATTTCAATCTTTTCTATTTTAATAAAGACTAGTAGATAAGGTGGTTACTATTTATAGGAACTTGCTATTTTTAGTAAGTTTTTCATATGAGCTTAGAATATTCTCATTTCTATAGGAAGGTTCATTTTAGAGTTATAAGACTACCATGAAAATCTCATTTCTCAAGTTTAAGTATCAATGAAGTTATTGCAGATTTTTAGTGGAAAAAATTGTAGAAAAATCTTCAAGCTCACCACTGGAGGCCTTAGAGTGCCCCGATGAGGTCTAAAAACTTGATAGAAGGGTGCTCGTGTGGCTCCAAGTCTATAGATTAGGAGCTGGCATTTTCAAAAAGTGCTTATAATATATAATCAGAGCAACGGTTTGAGAGTTATGGCCTTCCAAAGTTGGACTACTCAAAATATCTAAAATAATTATCGAAGATGTATTTAGCTGACTCTTTATGTATTGTTAGGTTCTGTCAGCCCTAGGTATTAAGTTTCAATGTCTAGAACCTTCCTGGGTAGCATAAAATTTCCTATTTAAGATAGGCTCAAGTATTATCTAGAACTCTGGGTGTAGTTCGCAGCTTAGTCTTGTAGATTACTATAATGAATGTGCCCATGTGGGTTAACATATTGTACTTATGAGTTTTATAATTTTGTATTTGTGGTGCAAATAAAAAATCCATACTTTGTTCTCACATTTTCTATTGTATACTTGTGGATTCTGTTGCACCCTTCATCAAGTTGTATTAGAGCTAGATTCTTGAGTATGTGAAGAAATTGCTAACTATGAGGTAGTTCACACTAGGACTATGGTTTGGGTTGAGCATATAGACAAATCAACAATTGTGAGCCAGTTTGCACTAGGGTTTCAATAGAAGCACAAAAATGCCACCATGAAGAGAGCATGGTAGAAGAGTTATAAGTGTTACACTTGAGGGTTTCCTAGCCCTCTAAAGGCATATGAAAGCATTGGAAAAACAAATTCATAGAGGAATAAATCTTCTTGTAAGAGATGAAAGCAAGGATGAGGATGAAGTAGAAGAAAATACCAAAGAAAAGGCAGTTCTAAACCCAGAAGAAGAGAGGATTTTTAGAGCCATCTCCAAGATTGGAAAAAGACCTAAGTTAAAGGTTCCCACATTTTTTAGGAAATCTTAACCCAAAGGAGCTGATCGATTGGATCAATGAACTAGAGGAGTACTTTGAGTATGAAGATATTAAGGATCCTGATAGGGTCAAGTTTGTGAAGGTAAAACTGAAGAGACATGCAAAGATCTGGAGGTAAGAGGTTCACTTGGAGGAAAATAGAAAGGGAAAGAAAAAAATCGCTAGATGGAAATGGATGGTAGCTAAACTGAAGTGATAATTAATTCCCATGGATTATGAGCTTGATCTATTGAAGAAAATGCAAGGGTTGAAGCAAGTGGGAAAATTTGTTCAAGAGTATACCAAAGAATTATACCAAGTTCTCATTAGAATGGGCAATGCAGAAGCTGATAAGGAGAGAGTGGCCGTTTATCTTTATGAGTTAAGGCCAAGCATTTAGGATGAGCTAAGCCCAGTTTGAATGAATATTATTGAGGAGGCATGCCAATTTTCCCTAAAAGTTGAGGAGAAACTAAGCAAGAAGATTGACAACAAGAATAGTAAAAGAGGTTGTGGTGAAAGATCTAGCAGATAATCTTATGGAGGCTGTAATGATGATTGTAAGAATAAGGATGAGGCTAAAAGTAGCAATCAAAACTGAATCAGAAACAATTCCAATCATTTCCATGATTAAAACAATAGAGATTATAGACAAAGAGGTAAAGGACAAGTATCTAGAAGAGGAGGCTTCTATGGGAAATGTTTTCACTATGAAGAAGAAGGGAATAGAGAATTTGAATGTTTCCAGTGCCAAGGAATGATAGATTAAAGAACAAAAGGCCAGGAAAGAGTTGCACATGTTGATGAAGATGTTAGATCCTCACATTCTGAAGATGTTGAAAGAGGATAAGTCCTAGTTAATAGAAGTGTCATGTTGAGTGGTGAGAATTAATATGATCAAAGAAGGAGCTTGTTTCACACAAGGTGTAAATGTGAAGATAAGTGTTGAGATGTGATCATTGATGGTGAAAGAACTAACAATTTGATGTTAGAAATGATGGCCACCAAGTTGAAGATAAAGAGACAGAAACACCCATGTACATATCATATTGTTTGGGTGCAAAATGACCACAAATGCATGGTCAATGAGCACTGCTCTGTGAAGTTCAAGACTAAAAGCTACTAGGATGAGGTACTATGTGATATCATACCTATGGACATATGTCATATGTTGCTAGGGAGGATGTGGTAGTTTGGAAGGCATGATGTACATGATGGGCAAGCAAATACCTACACTATACCCAAGGATAGAGTGAAGCATAAGTTGAAGTCGTTGAAGGAGAAAGAAGAAAAGGTATGTAGTGCTACAAGAATATGTTTTGTTGATGGAAAAGAGGTTCTCAAAGGTATGAAGCAGGAGCATATGTTTTTTTTCTATAATTTCAAAAGATAGTAGAGAAGCAGTAGAGGAGGTACCTATAGAAGTTGTAGATATATTGGTAGAGTTTTATGATATTGTATTAGATAATTTACCCGATGGATTGCCCCCAATGAGGAAGATCAATCACCAGATGGATTTGGTTCTAGGAGCTAGTTTTACAAACAAGGTAGCACACAGAATGACACTAGAAGAAAGTGAAGAGTTGAACAAAAGAGTTCATGAGTTATTGCAGAAGGGGTTGATTCAAGAGAGTTTGAGTCCATATGTTGTACCAGCCGTATTAGCACCAAAGAAGAATGGAAAATGGAGAATGTGTACAAATTCTTGTAGTATCAACAAGATCACAATCAAGTATAGATTTACATTGCCAAGGATGGATGATATGTGGACTATTTGAGTAGAGCTAAATACTTCACCAAAATAGATCTAAAGAGTGGATACCATCATATTCACATTAGAGAAGGTGATGAGTGGAAGACTAATTTCAAGACAAAAGAAGGACTGTACGAATGGTTAGTCATGCCTTTAGGGCTAACCAATGCATCGAGCACTTTCATGAGGCTTATGAATGAGGTACTGAAGTAGTTTATGGATAATTTTGTTATTTTTTACCTAGATGATATTTTGATCTTTAGTAAGGCATTGGAGGAGTATTTGATCCATATTTGCAAGGTGTTTGATAAGTTGAGGGAAGAAAAGTTGTTGATAAACCTGAAGAAGTGTAGTTTTGCAAAGGCATTGGTGTACCTAGGATTTGTAGTGTTTGTAGAAGATTTGAAAATAGACCTAGAGAAAGTGAAGGGTATTCTTGAATGGCCTACTCCAAGGAGTATGGCAGAGGTAAGATTTTTTCATGGACTAGATAGTTTTTATAGAAAGTTCATAAGAGGTTTTAGCAATATTTTTTGACCCTTGAGTAAAACAATGAAAGGGGATAGGAAATAATTTAAGTGGACTGTAGGGGTAAATAAGAATTTTAATCTGTTCAAATAGAAAGTTACTAAGAAGCCTATTTTAGCACTTCCTAATTTTAACAAGGTGTTTAAAGTAGATTATGATGCTAGTGGTATTGCAATAGGAGCTATTATGAGCCAAGAAGGTAGACCTATTACTGACTTTAGTGAGAAATTGAATGATGATAAGAGAAAATATTATGTTTATGATCAGGAATTTGATGGTATAGTTCAAGCATTGAAGAAGTGGAGAAACTATCTTCCTAAGGAGTTTGTTTTGTATACTGATCATCAAGCTTTGTAAGATTTAAAGAAGTGGAGAAACTATCTTCCTAAGGAGTTTATTTTGTATATTGATCATCAAGCTTTGCAAGATTTAAATAGTCAAGGAAAATTGAACCAAAGACATTTGAACTGGGTTGAGTTTTTTTAGATTTATACATTTGTTTTGAAACACAGGAGTGGGAAGTCTAATAGAGTTGCAGATGCTTTTAGTAGAAGACAACTTTTGCTGACAGAAATACAAGTAGAGGTGGTTGGGTTCAAGGAACTGAGTACTTTGTATCCAAATGGTCCTAATTTTGGTGAAGTGTGGAAGGCTTGTACAGAACCTGTTACACTTGTTAGGACAAAGTGGTTGGATTTCATGATCCAAGATAGTATGTTGTTCAAAGGAAGCCAGTTGTGCATTCCCAAAATTTCAATGAGAGAGATTGTGATCAAGGAGAAGCATAGTGGAGGATTGGCTGGATATTTTTGTAGAGATAAGACCATTACTTTGGTTGCTAAGAATTATTACTAACCATAGTTGCAGCAAGATGTGAAGAATTTTGTACAAAGTTGCAGAGTATGTCAAATGGAAAAAGGAGTGAAGCAAAATATAGGGTTGTATCAGCCATTACCTATACCAAAGAAGTCATGGGAGGATTTTAGCATGGATTTTATTATTGGATTACCAAGGACATGGCACAGGCATGATTCTATTTTTGTAGTGTTTGACAAGTTTCCAAGATGGCACATTCTATTCCTTGCAAGAAGGCTAGTGATGTTGTTCATGTGGCAAAGTTGTTTTTCAGAGAAGTGGTGACATTACATGGTCTTCCAAAGAGTATAATTTTAGATTGAGATACCAAAATTTTTTAGTATTTCTGGCATACATTATGGAAGAAATTGAAGATGGAGTTGAAGTTCAATTCATCACATCATCCACAAACTGATGGAAAAACAAAAGTTGTGAATCACAGTTTGGGACTTGCCAAGATGTTTGGTTGGAGACAAGCCATAAGGATGGGATCTAATTTTACCACAGGAAAAATTTGCATATAATAATTCTATGAATAGGAGTACTAGAAAATCACCATTCCAAATTGTATATGGGAATAGTCCTAGAAATGCTTCTGAATTGAGGTAGTTGGATAAATGAGAGATAAGTAGTGTTGCAGCAAAAGAATTTGTTGAACATTTAAAGAACATCCATGAGGAGGTGAGGAAGCACATTATAAAGATAAATATAAATACAAGGCTAAGTCAAATGTGAAAAGGAGGTATAAGGAATTTTAGAGTGGAGATGAAGTCATAGTTCATTTGAGAAAGGAGCATTTTCTAGTGGGTACATTTAATAATCTGAAGATGAAGAAGTTTGAATCGTACAAGATAGTGAAAAGGCATGATTTTGGAAATGCTTATGAAGTGGAGTTTCCTACTAAATGGAATATTTCACTAATATTTAACATTTTATATTTGATTAATTATTATGAAGGAGGTGATGGAGATGAAGTTGCAGAAGTGTAATGGAGTATTCTAGCAGCTAGTTTAGTTATAAAGTAGATTAAGGAGATACTGGACAATCATATTGGCAAGAGTACAAGGAACAAAACTTATGAGGAATACCTAGTCAAGTGGAAACAAAGTCCAATAGAGGACTCATCATGGCTACCAAGGGAGGAGGTTAACCATCTTGATTTTCCTCTGAACACCTAAGACATGACAAAGTCATTTCTCAAAATACCTCGGGTGTTTGATGCAGGAGCATCTTGGGAGTAAGAGCAATCTTGCATCACCCAAAAATGTTTTAATTTTAGTCTTTTCTATTTTAATAAGGACTAGTAGGCAAGGTGGTTACTATTTATGGAAACTTGCTATTTTTAGTAAGTTTTTCATATGAGCTCAAAATGTTCTCATTTTCTACAGGAAGATTCATTTTAGAGTTATAAGCCTACCATAAAAATTGAATTTCTCAAGCTTAAGTATTAGAAAATTTATTATGGACTTTTGGTGGAAAAAAATTGTAGAAAAATATTCAAGCTCACTTTTGGAGGCATTAGATTGCTTAGATGAGTTTCAGAAACTTGACAAAAGGGCACTTGTGTGGTTTTGTAGATTAGGAGCTGGTATTTCTTAAAAGTACTTATAATAGCCAATCAGAGCAATGGTTTGAGATTTATGGCCTTCTGAAGTTGGGCTGCCAAAAATATCTAAAATAATTGTCAAAGATGTATTTGGATGAGTCTATTATTAGGGTATGTTGGTCCTAGGTATTAAGTTTCAATGTCTAGAACCTTCTCGAGTGGCATAAAATTTCCTATTTAAGAAAGTCTCAAACATTATCTAGAACAGCTCTAGGTGTAGTTTGTAGCTTAGTCTTGCAGATTACTATAATGAAGGCACCCATGTGGGTTAGCATAATGTACTTGTGAATTATGTAATTCCACATTTGTGGCACAAATAAGAAGTCCATATTTTTTTCTCACATTTTTTATTGTTTCTTTTTTTCTTTTATGAGTTTATGGTTTTAAGGGGAGCCTCCTTCATCAATATATGTCCCCTATGATACTATAGTCCATTGAACTCCAACGAATACTCTATATACTTCCCCTCTAAGGGTCTTTGAGATCGCAGCAACTGGAAAACCTCTATATAAAAGGGATACTCTAACAAATGACATAGAATACTCTCCCTCAAATTGATACAAGTAGTCACAGATGAAAGTTCATGGTGCCTTCTTCTCAAGGCATCTACAACTACATTCTCCTTCCCCTTGATGTAGTGAACATCCAAATCATACTCCATCCACCTTCTTTTCCTAGCATTAAGGTACGACTATGTGAATATGTACTACAAGCTCTGATGGTTAGATTGAAGCTCAAATCTATAACCTAGAAGGAAGTGTTGCCACCTTACTAAAGTATGTACCACTGCTACAAGCTTTAGGTCATGACTAGGGTAGTTAATCTCATGAGTCTTCAGCATCCTAGACTCGTAGGAAATAGGTCATCCATCTTGCATAAGGACTACTCCTAGACAATCCAATGATGCATCTATGCCCAACACAAATTCTATAGAAGAATCTAGTACTACAAGGATTGGTGCACTTGTGAGGGCTCTCTTGAGCTCCTGAAAAAGTCTCTCACACTTCTCTATCCACTTATACTTCTTCCCCTTTTCTTTCAAGAGATGTGATAGGGTGTGATAATCTAGAAAATCCTACAATGAAGCATCTATAATATCCTACTAACCCCATGCAACTTCTGACCTCAATAACACTAGTGGGTGTTGGCCAATCTATAATGGCTTGAATCTTTGATGGATCTCTTGATATCCCCTAACCTGATATAACATGTCCTAGATAGTGTATCTTAGGTCTTAATAATGCACACTTTGACAAGATGCCAAATAATTGGTTCTCTCTCAACCTCTACAAAACCTATCTCTAGTGCTTTTCATGCTCCTTCTCATCACAATAATATATCAAAATATCATCCAAGAATATGACTACAAACTTATCCAAAAATTTATGGAATACTCCAATCATGAGGCTCATGAATATAGCTTGAGTATTTGTGAGATCAAATGATACCATAGTGAACTCGTAATGACCATACCTTATACAAAATGCAGTCTTATGGATATCACTCTCCACAATCCTCAACTGATGATAACCTGACTTCAAATATATCTTCACAAATACTTGGGCACCTTGTAACTAATCAAAGAGTTCATCAATCCTAGGAAGTGGGTATTGGTTCTTAATGGTTACTTTGTTCAACTGTCAATAATCAATGCACAACCTAAGTGATCCATCCTTCTTCTTCACAAAGATCACTAGTGCACTCCAAGGTGACACATTAGGTAAAATATGCCCTTTCTCTAAGAGTTCCTCTAACTAGGTCTTGAGCTCATCAAACTCATGGGTAGTCATCCTATATAGTGCTCTTGATACTAGCTCAGATCCAAGCACAAGGTCTATGTGAAAATTTATTTCTCTAAGTGGAGGTATACTAGGGAGCTCTAAAGAAAAAGTATCTACAAACTCTAAAGGATAGGAAAATCATGGAGGGATGGATCCCCCCTGAATCCTTCTATCAATCACTAATGGTGATAGAAAACAACTGACATCCTTTTCACATATAATAACTAATTTTCATAGCAGAAATCATTCGAAGAGATATGGGTCTCTACACTTCGAAGATAACCCTATGAATCTCATGCTCATCCACACAATCTACTATCTTTGTTTGACAATCCATCTTGGCATTGTGGGCATAAAGCCAATCTATGCCAAGGACAACATCATATGAACCTAGAGGATTAATTCATAGATCCTACATTGTGGACATGTCTCCAATCTAACTCTGACAATTTTGGACCATGGAACTAACTGAAACCTTGGCTCTTGAGGATGACACTATCTCCCAATTGACATCCTATCTAACTATCATTAGCCTGCAATGCTCCACTATAAATGGAGATATAAAGGAGTCACTAGCTTTAGAATCAAATAAAATAGTAACCATACTACATTGTATCATACCTCTAGCCTCGATAACTATGGCCTAATGCTCATCCTAGTGGTTACCAACTACTACAAATACTTTGTGGGATCTACCCATAGCACCAATTATAGGCTCTGAGGTATCCCCTCTCTGACCATCAGATGATTGTCCTTGTGGAAACTCTCTAGCTATGTGACCCATGCCACCACAAGTGTAGCAAGGTCCCTAGGTAGAGACCTATACACCCTATGATATAGACTGCTCTGAACCTCCAGTCCTACTAGATCCACTATAACCACCTCTAGAGGATTGTTGATTCCTCATTGGTTGTGTCTGTGGGGCTTGTGTCTCATATTTTTTAGAGCCCTGTGACAACCATTTCTTGGGCTTAGAGCCCTCATAACCTTGTGATTTTTTCTATCAAGATCTTGTTGTGGCCTCTATTGCTAAGACTGTTGGCTCTTAGAGGACCCTATTGTGTGGTTCTGATTCCACTTCCAAGGGGGTCTCTTTTGTCATGTCTATTGGGTAGGGTTTTATTTCTAAGACCGATCTTAAGACTCATGTCTACTATGAGTATCCTCAACATGTAATGCCCCACCAAGGGATCCAAAGAATTAACCTAGAATTTTGCTAAGTTTGGTAGCATCTTTTTTTTTCAAAATGTGAAAGTAAATACCACATATAACTTATGCACCATAACGGAAGCAATAGCAATGTCCATCTAAAAGTAAACATAACATACACAATAGATTACATTCTTTAAGGATCCCTTAACATTGAATTACATCTAAATCAACTAACATTACTGAATCCATCTATCACAACAACCACATGAAATAATAATGATAAGTCCAATGTTTATACATTACATTTTAAAATGCTCAATCATCCTCTAAACATGTCACATGGTATGAAAAGCTTAAAAGAATATACATATGTGGAATAAGGTACATCATCCTATTCTAATCCATGATACATCAAAGTAAAGATAATCACATGTCATACATGATACATCATCATAGAAGATATAGACATCCATCATAAAAGATCAAACATAATAAACTAAGTGCACAGTTCCTCCTAATCGTTAATAGCAACATTAGACCATCATAGATCCTAGCCATCCCTTCGTGCATAACATTCCAAATCATCGAAGAGATCATCGATATTAACATAGTAGGAATGTCACTCCTAACATATACTACATCATATGCAGAAAGTAATCTAACATGCAAATATAAGCATAAGATAACATCATCTAACATATGCTAATCATCAATGAAAGGATACATATCCACCATCATGAAGGACGCATCAGCCATGATGTCTCAATGGATCTCAAATGATAAGAGTGGAAAAACACTACCACCTGATCGCGTGGTACCTAAGTGGTCCACTCCCACCGTGCTGAGGAGATAACCTCAAGTCCCAAACAAGCTATCCAAAATCACAAAGCATAAATCACTATAAGTCTAGGAATCCTAAAAGTATACTAACTCAAAGGTTCCAGCACATAAATCGACATCTAATTCCCAGAGGCACACAAAGACATGTAGGAAGCTACTATGCAAGCGAAAAAGTGTCATCGCATATATCATGTAGAAGTTACCCTGGCAGTTAGCTAAACTCCATGGGTCCCTACTAATCCTCATGTGGCCACTAGTATCCTCTCATACTGACAAGGCATACTATGGAATGCAAGGTTGCAACCATGCGTTCACACTACTCTGATCCTAGTCTGTACAAGCACTCGAGGCATGGGCAAGAACAAAACAATTATCTTTTTAGGTTCATTTAGTTAGTATTAGGTGTGAATATTTTCACTTATTAAACAACTTACAATGAGTTACCCTGGCAGCCTCTTTGGGCCCCGGCCCCCATTGCAAGCCACTTCCCGATACTACAAGAAGATAACCTACCCTAAGCTCATGGAATCATAAATCTCAAAAAATCACAAAAGATAATCCATAATAAGAACATCAAATAGCATCAAATCTCCATGAGCAACATCCATAGAAAATCATGACCACAACAGCTCTCTATTGGCAACTAAAGCATCACTAATAATCAAAAGTATCCATTGGTTCCCAATAACCAAAATATATCTCAAATCATACTGATTCAAGACTCCAAAATGGTTGAGTCAAAACATGTCACAACATGACATCATAAATCAACATTTTAGTCCCATCATGGCGACTGGAAAATAACCAAGGATAACTGATTGATGACTCAAAAATGATTAGGTCAAGTGTCTCATACATAGAATCTCAACTATAACAATTAGTGATTACAAACATTCCATAGAGCATTCCATCACATAACCATGGTTGGGTTTATAAAGATAAAAAATAAGACATCATCACGACATCACAATCATAACCCCCAAGCCTCTGGTAGACGTCCTATAACTAGCCAACACTAGTCAACCCAAAACCCAAAACAGAAGTATAAAGAAATGCACAATGCAAGAACATGTTTTGGTTTGCTAAAATTACATACTTGAATTAAATGTGGAGGTTTTAAGTTTACGTTTTCAAGTTTGGATAATGAATGGAGGAACATTTTGTACATTTTTTCCTAGCCAATGTATTGTTTTGATGGATAAAGGTTTTTCCCTCTAACTCTTAGAATTCAATTTTCTAAATGTTCTAAACGTCTATTACATAAACACATTTTGTTGATAATGACCCCTAGCATTTTTAAATAATTGCCAACAAATATACAGCTCCATTGACTAATTGACCATGATTTAAATTGTATTTAAATTAAACTAATTATCTTTTATATGACTAATTATTAAATCCCCAAACTCCAATTCCTCATTAATTCAAGCAACTAATGTTTCTATTAAATGTAATAATAATTAACGATCTATTATTAAATTAATGTTCCACATTCACCATTTTTAAAACAAGAATAATAACCATTATCAACTGACATGTGTGTGTGTGTGTGTGTGTGTGTGTGTGTGTGTGTGTGTGTGTGTGTACACACACATACATACATACATACATAAATATATAAAATAACATATCTAATAAAAAATAATAATATCATATTTATATATTTTAATAAATGATATTTAACAACACACATAACTTAATATATAAAATTTTTAACAAACTTAATAACAATGTGATTTATAAAAATCGCGCGGGCCACTAAAGCAACTGCACCGTAGGTACACTACGGATCGCAGGTACTCTACGATCTCATAGGCCTGTGGTGGGTGGGGTATGGGATTCTCGCCCGTCCAACATCATAATGTATATATTTTTTTAAAAAAATTACATAACGTTTCTCAAACACAATTACAAATTGCAATGCGATTTAATGAGTTTTCACTGTGATAATTCATTCGACTTTCCAATTAATTAATTAATTATATATATATATATATGTATGTATATATACATATGTATGTATATATATATATATAAATGTATATATGTATATATATATATATATGTGTGTGTATATATATGTATAAATATACGTAGAATTTTATATAGCATATATATTTAAATATGTATGAAAATGCAGATCTGAAATTATATATATATTTTTCACAAAGAATATATATATATATATATATATATATATATATATATATATATATATATATATATATATATATATATATATATATATATATATATATATATATATATATATATATATATATATATATATATATATATATATATATATATATATATATATATATATATATATATATATATATATATATGATTTTATGAGTTTCCTATAAAATATTTACTCTCTAAATTTACTCAATAATTTTCTAATGGATTTGGCTACAATTTAAACCCTAGCCCCGTGTTCTCTTCAGATCTATGCATATAAGGTTTCTCAAATAAATTTTAACTACCTGTATTGAGAATGCATACAACCAAAATATGGCAATCCTTAGAAAACATATGGAAGACACGAAGAAGACAGCAAGTGCAATATGCGGAAATAAAATAAAAAAAATCACAAGAATCTACTTAGATTCTGATGCTAATTCGCTCTTCCTCAAAAAACCTGCAGAGAAAGCTCCTCCCTTCTCCAAAGTTCCCAAGTCCTCCAATGCTCCAAAACGCTCTCCAAACGCTCTCTCTAAGCTTCTAGGAATACCTGAATATAAAGAGTTCTCAGGAGCACCTAGAATGTCTCTAGAAACAACTAGAAGGTGTCACCAACTAAGCATGAGCTTTTTCCAACCTTCTAGATGAGTCATAAGGTTGTAGACACCATGTGCTTAATTGGTGTACTAACCTCCGTGTTGTTGACATATGAGAAATTAAAAGGTGTGTTAACTCTTAGGCAAGCTTATAACTCCTATTTAATTTTTATATAACTTCGATTTAAATTTTTATAACTTTTATTATTATTATTTATTTATTACTTTATTATTATTTTATAATTATTATTAATTTAATTTCTAATTTTCTTTTATTTAATTCTTTTTCTCAATTAATTCTCATTTAATTAATTATAGTCAAAATATCAAAGATCATGATATTATATTAATTTTCTCCAAATAATTAATTTATTAATTAAATCTATTTATTAAGACTTAATTAATAGAAAATTCACCATAAACCTCCAAGATAAAATATAAAAATCCATCATAGAACAACTCACACAAAATCAGTCTAAAGGGTTAAAAATCACGAAATATGTCATCCAACACATTTGGTGGGTAAAATATCCAGATACTTGTCCTACCTCACTAGGACAAATGGTTTAAGGGTTTGGGATTTGGACTTGATAATTTATCTCCCTTCTCTTATCATTAAGATAGTGTAATAGGGTACACTCATCCTGGCAATTCAAGGAAGTCAATACCCAGTACCTACAACCTGCATAAAAATCATGCATGTACATACTATATATATATATATATATATATATTACTAAGCTAAATAGGAAATGGTAGAAAGTGGTGTATCGTGTAGATCCCGACTAGCAGGTGACTATGACTCCCTTCCTTAATCACATTAGAAATGCCATACAATATGAACAAACATGCACACCATACAAATGCAAATATGGGGTAAGTATCCATAATAAAACACATGAGATAATAAACCATCTAACTAATCATCATCAATGACTAAAAGTAATGTAATGATCATCATGCATACATGAAATGTAAAGTCTAAGTGATCTCATCATATATCAATTGAATCAATAATATAATGTCTGATAATCTCAAAACAATACCACTAATCCATCAACATAAAACTAGTCTAGCATAGTCTAATAGTAATAACAACAATGTGTCTAGAAAGATGTGAACAAGGGTAGGCACTACATCCACCCCCCCTTGGGTTAGGCTTACTCCTGGAAGCCTACAAACAAGTAGGGATATAACTCCCACAATCTCGCTACATCCTCCCATGTAGCTGAAGAATCATCAGTAGGGTTCCATTGGACCCTTACTTGCTTGATGGTTTGACCCCTAAGGGTCAACTCTCACTGCTCTAGAATACGAACTGGCTCCAAAGCTAGCTACCTGTCCTCTACCTACAATGCATTCCAATCAAGAACATGTACAACATCAGGAATATACTGCCTAAGTACTAAAACATGGAAAACATTGTGAATGCGAGCTAGGCTGGGTGGTAGAGCAAGGTGGTAAGCAATTGGGGCAATCCTCTCAAGAATCTCCAATGGTCCCACAAAGCGAGGTGCTAGCTTAGAAACCTTTCCGTATCGAATTGGACTCTTTTGCAGACGCACTCTCAAGAACCTTGTCACCCACAGCAAACTACTTATGTGTCCTATGTGCATCAACATACTTTTTTTTTCCTATCCTATGTCATAGTCAAGTGCTCACAAATATGCATTGCCTTTTGCTCCATATCACGAAGCATCTCAGGACCCAACAGGATGCGATCCTCAAGATTGTCCCAACTCAAAGGTGTACGACAAGGATGTCCATATAATACCTAAAATGGTGCCATGCCAATAGAACTATGATACCTATTGTTGTAAGAAAACTCCACTAGATAGAGATAGTCCTCCCAATGTGTTTGCCTATCCATTACATACATCCTTAACATATCCTCCAAAACTTGATTCACCCTCTCTGTCTGACCATTTATCTCTAGATGATATGCTGAACTAAAATTTAATTGCGCTCCAAGCTCATGCTGCAACGATGTCCAGAATGTGGATGTGAAAATAGGATCCCTATCAGAAATGATCTTTCGGGGAATACCTTGTAATGTTACAATGTCACGCATGAAGACATTGGCTATAGAAGCTACTCTATAGGATGACCTAATTGGTGAAAAAGTTCCACCTTAGTCAACCGATCAATGGCGACCATGATAGAATCATGACGATGAACAGTCATAGGTAATCCTATAATGAAATCCATGGAGATGATATCCCACTTCCAAGAAGGAATGAGATTTGGCTGCAAAAGTCCAGCTGGGTGCTGATGTTCTACCTTGACTCTCTGACACTCAAGACAGCTAGCCACAAATCAGCAATGTCTCGCTTCATCCCAAACCAAAAGAACAAATGTCTCAAATCAGCATGCATCTTCTTGACACCTGGATGTGTTGAGTAAGGTGTACAATGGGCCTCTGCTAGAATTAAGGTGTGAAGCTCATCCAGTAATGGCACATAAATCCTCCCCAAATGTCTCAGAAGACCATCTGACTCTCAAACATAGCCTACAAAGTTACCCTCCAAAGGTCTTCCTGAATCTATTTCTCTGCACACTTCCTGATACTAAAAGTCTATAGGAAGTGCCTGAAGAATCTAACTCCTCAAATCCACACTAAGAGTCATAGATGATACCACATGTCTCCTGCGACTCAAAGCATCTTCCACCACATTCTCCTTTCCCTGAATGTATTTAACCTCAAAATCATACTCGCATAGAAATTCCATCCATCATCTCTGGTGAGCATTCAAATTAGGCTGAGTGAAGATGTACTGAAGACTGTGATGATCACTATGTAGCTCAAATCTGTGCCCCAACAAGAAATGTCTCCACCTTGTCAAAGCATGAACTACTATTGCTAACTCAAGATCATGCGTAGGATAATTTAGCTCATGATCCTTGAACTTGTGTAATTCATACACAAACACCCATCCATTCTACATCAACACTACCCCAATCCCTTCTAGGGAAGCATCTGTACACACCATGAAATCACCTTCTAGATCAAGTATGGCTAAGATCGGTGCACTGGTCAAAAGCTTCCTCACATTTCTCCATCCACACAAACTTCTTTCCTTTCCTTTGAAGAGAAGTGATAGGATGTGCTATCCTAGAGAAGTTTTGGACAAATCTATAATAATAACCAGCTAGACCCATGAAACTATGAATCTCTAACACATTAGTCGGTGTAGGCCAATCTATTATCACATCAATCTTTGTAGGATCCACTGAAATACCATCACCTGAAATGACATGCCCTAGATACTGAATCTCCAATTTGAAAAATTCACACTTAGCTGCATTGGCATAAAGTTGATTGTCCCTTAAACACTGTAAAACCAATCACAAGTGTTCCTCATGCTCCTTCTGAGACTTAGAATATATCAATATATCATCAAGAAACACAAGTACAAACCTATCCAGATAAGATAGAAACACACCATTCGTCAAACTCATGAAAATCGATGGAGCATTAGTCAACCCAAAAGGTACCACTGTAAACTCATAATGCCCATAGTGAGTTTGAAAAGCGGTCTTGTAAATGTCAGCTTCCTTAATGTGAAGCTGGTGGTATCCTGACTTAAGGTCAATCTTGGAGAATATTATAGGTCCCTTGACCAAGGTTGACACTTTTCTCAACAAGGATAGCTTGATGTACCACATCCTTGAGGGTTTTTGGCTCAAATACCTTGACACCCCCAATTATACAGTTATTCAAACCACTAATAAAGTGTTGTGTCAACGGAGCTAAATTTTCACTGAATCCTAAAAAAGACATGAGCTCATAAAACTTACACTCATACTTGGTCACTGACATAGTATACTGTCTGAGATTATGAAACTCATTTGCCCTTTGCTATTTCCATTCCTCTAGTAGGAATCATTCATGGAAACTCTCTAAGAATAATTTCCACATGACACTGCTCATATCAATTCCTAGCTTCTTCTCCTCAATTGTCCACCAAGTGGCCCCAAAATTCTCCAAATTGGTGATCACAAATCTTTCCTTAACATTGCTGTCGAAATCCTGCATGGCAAAAATCCTATCGAGGGAAATAAGCCATTGTTCGGCCACATAACCAAAACCTTGCCCATTGAAAGGCTTAACCTTGGATCTCGAAAGATCCTTCATCTAAGTGGACATAATGGACCTCTGATGATCCTTCTAAGGGCTCCTAGACCTGGGTCTATGCTCTTGTTCTGTCTTATGTGCTTTGGGCTCATCTTGAATAGGAGGTAGACATTCAAGAATAGTTTGCATCATCTATCTCAGATCAACCTCTTTAGACTCAGCTTGGTCCTCTCTATGGCTCTCTTCCTGCTGCTTACTAGCGTGCTCTCCTCTACTCTCTTCATGAGAAGAACCCCATGGGAAGACTCATGGACACATCCTACAATAGTACAAAGTACTATTACAATTAGAAGACACATGTTTGCAATAGACTAAGTTACATTTAAGTAAAATTTTTAGTTTTGAAAACTAAGTGTTGAAGTATGAAAAATATACAAGTAACAGTTCAAGTTCTATTTCAGTTCACCTAGTTTTCAAATTGAAGAGATACACTTAATAGTTCAAAGTTCTAATTGTTCCAAAATACCTAGAGCTCCCAATGTAGAAACTCGGGCTCTAATACCAAATGTAATGTTCCGCCAAGGGATCAAAAGAATTAACCTAGAATTTAGCTAAGTTTGGTAGCATTTTTTTTTTTCAAAATGTGAAAGTAAATACCACATATAACTTATGCACCATAACGGAAGCAATAGCAATGTCCATCTAAAAGTAAACATAACATACACAATAGATTACATTCTTTAAGGATCCCTTAATGTTGAATTACATCTAAATCAACTAACATTACTAAATCCATCTATCACAACAACCACATGAAATAATAATGATAAGGCCAATGTTTATACATTACATTTCTAAATGCTCAATCATCCTCTATACATGTCATAGGCTATGAAGAGCTTAAAAGAATATACATGTGTGGAATAAGGTACATCATCCTATTCTAATCCATGATACATCAAAGTAAAGATAATCAATGTCATACATGATACATCATCATAGAAGATATAGACATTCATCATAAAAGATCAAACATAATAAACTAAGTGCACGGTTCCTCCCAACCATTAATAGCATCATTAGACCATCGTGGATCCTAGCCATCCCTCCGTGTGTAACATTCCAAATCATCGAAGAGATCATCGGTATTAACATAGTAGGAATGTCACTCTTAACATATACTACATCATATGCAGAAAGTAATCTAACATGCAAATATAAGCATAAGATAACATCATCTAACATATGCTAATCATCAGTGAAAGG